>JBBBDQ010013039.1:0-16055 GCA_037127315.1 Ascarosepion bandense
TTTTTTTCTTTATACATATATCATGTTTTTTTTTTTTTTACATTTTTTTTATATATAATTATTTTTGAAAAAAAAGTATTTTTCAATAAATAAATATAAAAAAAAAAGAGTTTTTTCTACACGTTATAATACGAAAAAAAAGGTTTTCCTTTTTGCTATGTTATAACATGAAAAAAAAAGTATTTTGCATGTTATATGAAAAAAAAAGGTTTTTTTTATATAAAAAGAAATTATGAAAAAAATGTATTTTTCTACATGCTATAATACGAAAAAAAAAAGTATTTTTTCTTACATGTTATAACATGAAAAAAAAAAGGTTTTTTCTATATAAGAAACATGAAAAAAAAGTATTTTTCAGGCATGCTATAACATGAAAAAAGTATTTTTTCTTACACGTTATAACATGGAAAAAAAGTATTTTTCTTGCTATGTTATAACATGAAAAAAAAGTATTTTTCATGTTATAACATGAAAAAAAAAAGTATTTTTCTTACATGTTATAACATGAAAAAAAAAGTATTTTTCTTACATGTTATAATACATGAAAAAAAAAAAGCATTTTTCTGACACGTTATAACATGAAAAAAAGAGTTTTTCTTCTTTACATGTTATAACATGAAAAAAAAAGTATTTTTCTTACATGTTATAACATGAAAAAAAAAAGTATTTTTTCTTACATGTTATAACATGAAAAAAAAAGTATTTTTCTGACATGTTATAATATGAAAAAAAGTATTTTTCTTACATGTTATAACATGAAAAAAAGTATTTTTCTTACATGTTATAACATGAAAAAAAAAAGTTTTTTCTTACATGTTATAAATATTTAAAAAAAAAGCATTTTCAGCATGTTATAACATGAAAAAAAGTATTTTTCTTACATGTTATAACATGAAAAAAAGTATTTTCTATGTTATAACATGAAAAAAAAAGTATTTTTCTTACATGTTGTAAATATAAAAAAAAAAAAGTATTTTTTCATGCTTATAAATAAGAAAAAAAAGTTTTTCTTACATGTTATAACATGAAAAAAAAAAGTATTTTTCTGCATATGTTATAACATGAAAAAAAAAGTATTTTTCATGTTATAACATGAAAAAAAAAAGTATTTTTTCTTACATGTTATAACATAAAAAAAAGTATTTTTCTTGTATGTTATAACATGAAAAAAAAAAAGTATTTTTTTCTTACATGTTATAACATGAAAAAAAAAGTATTTTTCTTACATGTTATAACATGAAAAAAAAAAGTATTTTTCTTACATGTTATAACATGAAAAAAAAGGTTTTTCATGTTATAACATGAAAAAAAGAGTTTTTTCTTACATGTTATAACATGAAAAAAAAAAGTATTTTTCTCTATGTTATAACATGAAAAAAAAAAGTATTTTTCTTACATGTTATAACATGAAAAAATGTATTTTTTTCTTACATGTTATAACATGAAAAAAAAAAGTATTTTCTTTACATGTTATAACATGAAAAAAAAAGTATTTTTCTTACATGTTATAACATGAAAAAAAAAAGTATTTTTCTACATGTTATAACATGAAAAAAAAAAGTATTTTTTCTTACATGTTATAACATGAAAAAAAAGTATTTTCTACATGTTATAACATGAAAAAAAGTATTTTTCTTACATGTTATAACATGAAAAAAAAAGTATTTTTCTTACATGCTGTTATAACATGAAAAAAAGTATTTTTCTACATGTTATAACATGAAAAAAAAAGTATTTTTCTTTACATGTTATAACATGAAAAAAATATTTTTCTACATGTTATAATATTAAAAAAAAAGTATTTTTCTTTACATGTTATAATATAAAAAAGTATTTTTTTTACATGTTATAACATGAAAAAAAAAAGTATTTTTTTCTTACGTTATAACATGAAAAAAAAAAGCATTTTTCTTACATGTTATAACATGAAAAAAAGTATTTTTTTCTTACATGTTATAACATGAAAAAAAGTATTTTTCTTACATGTTATAACATGAAAAAAAGTATTTTTTTCACATGTTATAACATGAAAAAAAAAAGTATTTTTCTTACATGTTATAACATGAAAAAGTATTTTCTTGAGACAGCTACTTATTTTTTTTTTTTTGTTTTTCTTGTATATGTTATGCTAAGAAAAAAAGTATTTTACATGTTATAACATGGAAAAAAAAAGTATTTTTCTTTACATGTTATAACATGAAAAAAAAGTAGTGTTTTTTCTTACATGTTATAACATGAAAAAAAAAGTATTTTTCTTACATGTTATAACATGAAAAAAAGTATTTTCTTGCATGTTATAACATGAAAAAAAAAAGTATTTTTCTTACATGTTATAACATGAAAAAAAGTATTTTTCTTACATGTTATAACATGAAAAAAAAAAGTATTTTTCTTACATGTTATAACATGAAAAAAAAAGATTTTTCTTACATGTTATAACATGAAAAAAAAAGTATTTACATGTTATAACATGAAAAAAAAAGTATTTTTCTTACATGTGTTATAACATGAAAAAAAAAAGAGTTTTTCTTACATGTTATAACATGAAAAAAAAAGTATTTTTCTTACATGTTATAACATGAAAAAAAGTATTTTTCTTACATGTTATAACATGAAAAAAAAAGTATTTTTCATATGTTATACGCAGCAGTGCATTTTTTCTTGGCATGTTATAACATGAAAAAAAAAAGTATTTTTCTTACATGTTATAACATGAAAAAAAAAGTATTTTTCTTACATGTTATAACATGAAAAAAAAAGTATTTTTCTTACATGTTATAATATGAAAAAAAAAGTATTTTTCTTACATGTTATAACATGAAAAAAAAAAGTATTTTTCTTACATGTTATAACATGAAAAAAAAAGTATTTTTTACATGTTATAACATGAAAAAAAGTATTTTTTTCTACATGTTATAACATGAAAAAAAAGTATTTTTCTTACATGTTATAACATGAAAAAAAAGTATTTTTCTTATGTTATAACATGAAAAAAAAAAGTATTTTTCAAGTTTTTTTACATGTTATAACATGAAAAAAAAAGTATTTTTCTTACATGTTATAACATGGAAAAAAAGTATTTTTTCATACGTTATAACATGAAAAAAAAAAGTATTTTTCTTACATGTTATAACATGAAAAAAAAAGTATTTTTTCACATGTTATAACATGAAAAAAAAAGTATTTTTCTACATGTTATAACATGAAAAAAAAAGTATTTTCTTAGCAGCATAACATGAAAAAAAAGTATTTTTCTTACATGTTATAACATGAAAAAAAAAAGTATTTTTACATGTTATAACATGAAAAAAAAAAGTATTTTTCTCTACATGTTATAACATGAAAAAAAAAAGAGTTTTTCTTGCATGTTATAACATGAAAAAAAAAAGCATTTTTCTTTATGTTATAACATGAAAAAAAGTATATTTTTCCTTTACATGTTATAACATGAAAAAAAAAGTATTTTTCTTACATGTTATAACATGAAAAAAAAAGTATTTTTTCTATGTACATAAACATGAAAAAAAAAGATTTTTTTTTTCACATGTTATAATGATGAAAAAAAAAAAGTATTTTTCGGCATGCTATAACATGAAAAAAAAAGCATTTTCTTACATGTTATAACATGAAAAAAAAAGTATTTTTCTTACATGCTTATACATGAAAAAAAAGTATTTTTCTTATATGTTATATATATTTTTTCTACATGTTATAACATGAAAAAAAAAAGTATTTTCTTGCATGTTATAAATATGAAAAAAAAAGTTTAGTTTTCCTACATGCTATAACATGAAAAAAAAAAGTATTTTTATGCAATGTTATAACATGAAAAAAAAAAGTATTTTTCTACATGTTATAACATGAAAAAAAAAAGTATTTTTTTCAGCATGTTATAACATGAAAAAAAAAGTATTTTTCTTACATGTTATAACATGAAAAAAAGTATTTTCTTGTATGTTATAACATGAAAAAAAGAGTTTTTTCTACATGTTATAATATGAAAAAAAAAAGTATTTTTCTTACATGTTATAACATGAAAAAAAAAGTATTTTTTTTTTACATGTTATAACATGAAAAAAAAGTATTTTTCACATGTTATAACATGAAAAAAAAGTATTTTTCAAGTATGTTATAATATGAAAAAAAAAGTATTTTTCTACATGTTATAACATGAAAAAAAAAAAGTATTTTTCTTACATGTTATAACATGAAAAAAAGTATTTTCTTGCATGTTATAACATGAAAAAAAAGTATTTTTCTGCGTTATAATAAAAAAAAAAAAGTATATTTTTCTTATATATATATTGAAAAAAAGTATTTTTTCTAATGTTATAACATGAAAAAAAAGATTTTTCTCTTGCTACGCTATAACATGAAAAAAGTATTTTTTTTCTTACATGTTATAACATGAAAAAAAAAGCATTTTTCTTACATGTTATAACATGAAAAAAAGTATTTTTCTACATGTTATAACATGAAAAAAAAAAGTATTTTTCTTACATGTTATAACATGAAAAAAAAAAGTATTTTTCTTACATGTTACAATATGAAAAAAAGTATTTTTGCATGTTATAACATGAAAAAAAGTATTTTACATGTTATAACATGAAAAAAGTATTTTTCTTACATGTTATAACATGAAAAAAAGCATTTTTCTTTTTACATGTTATAACATGAAAAAAAAAGTATTTTTCTTACATGTTATAACATGAAAAAAAAAGTATTTTTCTACATGTTAAAAATACGAAAAAAAAAAGTATTTTCTTACATGTTATAACATGAAAAAAAAGTATTTTTCTTACATGTTATAACATGAAAAAAAAAGTATTTTTCTTACATGTTATAACATGAAAAAAAAAGTATTTTTCTCTTACATGTTATAACATGAAAAAAAGTATTTTTCTTACATGTTATAACATGAAAAAAAAAAGTATTTTTCTTACATGTTATAACATGAAAAAATATTTTTCTACATGTTATATATTGTAACATGAAAAAAAAAAGTATTTTTCTTACATGTTATAACATGAAAAAAAATATTTTTCTTAAGTATACAAAAATATGAAAAAAATATTTTTCTTATATGTTATAACATGAAAAAAAAAAAGTATTTACATGTTATAACATGAAAAAAAAAAAGTATTTTTCTTACATGTTATAACATGAAAAAAAAAGTATTTTTCTTGCTACGTTATAACATGAAAAAAAAAGTATTTTTCTTACATGTTATAACATGAAAAAAAAAAGTATTTTTCTTACATGTTATAACATGAAAAAAAAAAGTATTTTTCTTACATGTTATAACATGAAAAAAAAAGTATTTTTCTTACATGTTATAACATGAAAAAAAAAGTATTTTTCTACATGTTATAACATGAAAAAAAAGTATTTTTCTACATGTTATAACATGAAAAAAAAGTATTTTTTTTGGCATGCTATGTCACGAAAAAAAAGAGTTTTTTCATGTTATAACATGAAAAAAAAAGTATTTTTCGATATGCTATAACATGAAAAAAAATATTTTTTTCTTACATGTTATAACATGAAAAAAAAAAGTATTTTTCTTACATGTTATAACATGAAAAAAAAAAGTATTTTTCTGACATGTTATAACATGAAAAAAAAGTATTTTTCTTACATGTTATAACATGAAAAAAAAAGTATTTTTCTTACATGTTATAACATGAAAAAAAGTATTTTTCTTACATGTTATAACATGAAAAAAAGTATTTTTCTTACATGTTATAACATGAAAAAAAAAGTATTTTTTCGCTAGTGTTATAACATGAAAAAAAAAGTATTTTCTTACATGTTATAACATGAAAAAAAAAGTATTTTTCTTACATACATAACATGAAAAAAAAAGAGTTTTTCTTACATGTTATAACATGAAAAAAAAGTATTTTCTTTACATGTTACAATATGAAAAAAAAAAAGTATATGTTATAGTTTACGAAAAAAAAAAGTATTTTTCTTACATGTTATAACATGAAAAAAAAAAGTATTTTTTCTTGTATGTTATAATATAAAAAAAAGTATTTTTCTTTACATGTTATAATACGAAAAAAAAAGTATTTTTCACGTTATAACATGAAAAAAAAGTATTTTTCAGACATGAAATATAAATATTAAAAAAAAGAGTTTTTTCTTACATGTTATAACATGAAAAAAAAAGTATTTTTCACATGTTATAATATGAAAAAAAAATATTTTTTTTACATGTTATAACATGAAAAAAAGTATTTTTTCTACATGTTATAACATGAAAGTATTTTTCATACGTTATAACATGAAAAAAAAAGTATTTTTCTTACATGTTATAACATGAAAAAAATATTTTTCTACATGTTATAACATGAAAAAAAAAGTATTTTTCTTACATGTTATAACATGGAAAAAAATATTTTTCTTTACATACAGAAGAAAAAAAAGTATTTTTCTATATATAATATAAAAAAAAGTAGTTTTTTTCTTTAAGCATGTTATAACATGAAAAAAAAAAGTATTTTTTTCTGACATGTTATAACATGAAAAAAAAAGTATTTTTTTTACATGTTATAACATGAAAAAAAAGTATTTTTCTTACATGTTATAACATGAAAAAAAGTATTTTTCTTACATGTTATAACATGAAAAAAAAAAGTATTTTTCTTACATGTTATAACATGAAAAAAAGTATTTACATGTTATAATACGGTAAAAAAAAAGTATTTTCTTACATGTTATAACATGAAAAAAAAAAGTATTTTTTCTTACGTTATAACATGAAAAAAAAGTATTTTTCTTACATGTTATAACATGAAAAAAAAAGTATTTTTCTTACATGTTATAACATGAAAAAAAAAAGAGTTTTTTCTTCTGATACGTTATATGAAAAAAAAGTGTTTTTCTTTATGTTGTAATATGAAAAAAAAAGGTTTTTTCTTGATGTTATAACATGAAAAAAAAGTATTTTTTCTCGACATGTTATAACATGAAAAAAAAAGTATTTTCTTACATGTTATAACATGAAAAAAAGTATTTTTTTTACATGTTATAACATGAAAAAAAAGTATTTTTCATATGTTATAACACAAAAAAAAAGAGTTTTTCTTACATGTTATAACATGAAAAAAAAAGTATTTCTTCTTTACATGTTATAACATGAAAAAAAAGTATTTTTCTTACATGTTATAACATGAAAAAAAAAAGTATTTTTCTTACATGTTATAACATGAAAAAAAGTATTTTTTACATATATAATAAAAAAAAAGTATTTTTCTGACATGTTGTTATAAAAAAGTATTTTTCTACATGTTATAACATGAAAAAAAAAGTATTTTTCACATGTTATAACATGAAAAAAAAAAGTATTTTTCTATGTTATAACATGAAAAAAAAAGTATTTTTCTTACATGTTATAACATGAAAAAAAGTATTTTTCTTACATGTTATAACATGAAAAAAAAGTATTTTTCTACATGTTATAACATGAAAAAAAAAAGTAGTTTTTTTTTTCTTACATGTTATAACATGAAAAAAAAAAGTATTTTTCTTACATGTTATAACATGAAAAAAAGTATTTTTCTTACATGTTATAACATGAAAAGTATTTTCTTATATGTTATAATATTAAAAAAAAGTGTGTTTTTCTTACATGTTATAATACAGAAAAAAAAAGTATTTTTCTTACATGTTATAATATGAAAAAAAAAAGTATTTTCATGTTATAACATGAAAAAAAGTATTTTTCTTACATGTTATAACATGAAAAAAAAGTATTTTTCTTACATGTTATAACATGAAAAAAAAAGTATTTTTTCTTTACATGTTATAACATGGAAAAAAAAAAAGTATTTTTCTTACATGTTATAACATGAAAAAAAAAAGAGTTTTTCTTGCATATGATAAATACGAAAAAAAACATTTTTCAATGTTATAACATGAAAAAAAAAAGTATTTTTCTTTACACGTTATAACATGAAAAAAAAAGTATTTTTCAGCGCGTTATACATGAAAAAAAAAAGTATTTTTCTTACATGTTATAACATGAAAAAAAGTATTTTTCAAAAGTGTTATAACACAAAAAAAAAAGTATTTTTCATATGTTATAATGGATGAAAAAAAAAGTATTTTTTCTCAGGCGTTATAACATGAAAAAAAAAGTATTTTTCACATGTTATAACATGAAAAAAAAAGTATTTTTCTTACATGTTATAACATGAAAAAAAAAAGTGTTTTTCTACATGCTATAACATGAAAAAAGTATTTTTCTTACATGTTATAACATGAAAAAAAGTATTTTTCTTACATGTTATAACATGAAAAAAAAAAGTATTTTTCTCACATGTTATAACATGAAAAAAAGTATTTTTTTCTTACATGTTATAACATGAAAAAAAAGTATTTTTCTTACATGTTATAACATGAAAAAAAGTATTTTTCTTACATGTTATAACATGAAAAAAAAAGTATTTTTCTTACATGTTATAACATGAAAAAAAAAAGTATTTTTCTTACATGTGTTATAACATGAAAAAAAAAGTATTTTTCTTACATGTTATAACATGAAAAAAAGTATTTTCTTACATGTTATAACATGAAAAAAAGTATTTTTCTTACATGTTATAACATGAAAAAAAGTATTTTTCTTACATGTTATAACATGAAAAAGTATTTTTCTTACATGTTATACAAGGAGAAAAAAAAAGATGCTTTACATGTTATAACATAGCAAAAAAAAAAGTATTTTTCTTACATGTTATAACATGAAAAAAAAGTATTTTTCTTACATGTTATAACATGAAAAAAAAGTATTTTTCTTACATGTTATAACATGAAAAAAAAAGTATTTTTCTTACATGTTATAACATGAAAAAAAAAAGTATTTTTCTTACATGTTATAACATGAAAAAAAAAGTATTTTTTTCTTACATGTTATAACATGAAAAAAAAAAGGCTTTTTCACATGTTATAATATGAAAAAAAAGTATTTTTCTTACATGTTATAACATGAAAAAAAAAAGTATTTTTCTTACATGTTATAACATGAAAAAAAAGAGTTTTTTCTTACATGTTATAACATGAAAAAAAGTATTTTTCTTGCTACGTTATAACATGAAAAAAAAAGTATTTTTCTTACATGTTATAAATACGGCAAAAAAAAGTATTTTTCTTACATGTTATAACATAAAAAAGTATTTTTCTTACACGTTATAACATGAAAAAAAAAGTATTTTCTTACATGTTATAATACGAAAAAAAAGTATTTTTCTTACATGTTATAACATGAAAAAAAAAGCATTTTTCATGTTATAACATGAAAAAGTATTTTTCTTACATGTTATGAAGACAAAAAAAAAGTATTTTTCTACATGTTATAACATGAAAAAAAAAGTATTTTTCTTACATGTTATAATATGAAAAAAAAAGTATTTTTTCTTGCGCGTTGCAACATGAAAAAAAGTATTTTCATATGTTATACTATTTAAAAAAAAAAGTATTTTTTTCTTACATGTTATAACATGAAAAAAAAAGTATTTTTCTGACATGTTATAACATGAAAAAAAGTATTTTTCTGACATGTTATAACATGAAAAAAAAAAGTATTTTTCTTACATGTTATAACATGAAAAAAAAATATTTTTTTTGCAGCAGCATTACGAAAAAAAAAGTATTTTTCTTACATGTTATAACATGAAAAAAAAATATTTTTCTTACATGTTATAAATATGAAAAAAAAGTATTTTTTTCGCATGTTATGAATACGAAAAAAAAAAGTATTTTTCTTACATGTTATAACATGAAAAAAAGAGTTTTTCTTACATGTTATAACATGAAAAAAAAGTATTTTTCTTACATGTTATAATATGAAAAAAAAAGTGTTTTTCTACATGTTATAACATGAAAAGTATTTTTCGTATATAAATAAGAAAAAAAGGTTTTTTCACGTTATAACATGAAAAAAAAGTATTTTTCTTACATGTTATAACATGAAAAAAATATTTTTCTTACATGTTATAACAGAAAAAAAAAGTATTTTTCTTACATGTTATAACATGAAAAAAGTATTTTCACATGTTATAACATGAAAAAAAAAAGTATTTTTCTTACATTGTTATAACATGAAAAAAAGAGTTTTTCTTTACATGTTATAACATGAAAAAAAAGTATTTTTCTTACATGTTATAACATGAAAAAAAAAAGTATTTTTCTTTACATGTTATAACATGAAAAAAAGTATTTTTCTATATGTTATAATATTAGTGCAAAAAGTATTTTTTCTTACATGTTATAACATGAAAAAAAAGTATTTTTTCTCGCTACGTTATAACATGAAAAAAAGTATTTTTCTTACATGTTATAACATGAAAAAAGTATTTTTTCTTGCTATAATACGAAAAAAAAAAGTATTTTTCACATTAAATATAATACAAAAAAAAGATGTTTACATGTTATAACATAGAAAAAAGTATTTTTCTTACATGTTATAACATGAAAAAAAAAAAGTATTTTCTTACATGTTATAACATGAAAAAAAAAGTATTTTTCTGACATGTTTACAATACGAAAAAAAATATTTTTCTTACATGTTATAACATGAAAAAAAGTATTTTTCTTTACGTTATAACATGGAAAAAAAAAGTATTTTCTTACAGTTATAACAACATGAAAAAGTATTTTTCTTGCTACGTTATAACATGAAAAAAAAAAGTATTTTTCTTACATGTTATAACATGAAAAAAAAAGTATTTTTCTTACATGTTAAATATGAAAAAAATATTTTTCTTACATGTTATAATATGAAAAAAAAACATTTTCTTACATGTTATAACATGAAAAAAGTGTTTTTTCTTACATGTTATAACATGAAAAAAAAAGTATTTTTCTGACATGTTGCAATATTAAAAAAAAAAAGTATTTTTCTTACATGTTATAACATGAAAAAAGTATTTTTCATATATAATATGAAAAAAAAAGTATTTTTCTGACATGTTATAACATGAAAAATATTTTTACATGTTATAAATATGAAAAAAAAAGTGGTTTTTCTTACATGTTATAACATGAAAAAAAAAGTATTTCTTCTTTTTACATGTTATAACATGAAAAAAAAGTATTTTTCTTACATGTTATAACATGAAAAAAAAAAGTATTTTTCTTACATGTTATAACATGAAAAAAAAAGTATTTTTCACATGTTATAACATGAAAAAAAAAAAAAGAGCTTTTTCTTACATGTTATAACATGAAAAAAGTATTTTTTCTACATGTTATAACATGAAAAAAAAAAGTATTTTTTCTTCTTACATGTTATACAACATGAAAAAGTATTTTTCTTACATGTTATAACATGAAAAAAAGTATTTTTCTTTTACACATGTTATAACATGAAAAAAAAAGTATTTACATGTTATAACATGAAAAAAAAAGTATTTTTCTTACATGTTATAACATGAAAAAAAGTAGTTTTTTCAGACATGCTATAATATGAAAAAAAAAGTATTTTTCTTGCTACGTTATAACATGAAAAAAAAAGTATTTTTCTTACATGTTATAACATGAAAAAAAAAGTATTTTTCTACATGCTATAACACAAAAAAAAAAGTATTTTTCTTGCTACGTTAAAATACGAAAAAAAGTATTTTTCACATGTTATAACATGAAAAAAAAAAGTATTTTTTCTTGTATACATAACATAAAAAAAAAAAGAAAACAACATGAAAAAAAAAATATTTTCTACATGTTATAACATGAAAAAAAAAAGTATTTTTCTTACATGTTATAACATGAAAAAAAAAAGTATTTTTCTGACATGTTATAACATGAAAAAAAAAGTATTTTTTCTACATGTTATAACATGAAAAAAAGTATTTTTCTTACATGTTATAACATGAAAAAAAAGTATTTTTCTGACATGTTATAACATGAAAAAAAAAAGTATTTTTCTTACATGTTATAACATGAAAAAAAAAGTATTTTTCTTACATGTTATAACATGAAAAAAAAAGTATTTTCTTACATGTTATAATGATAAAAAAAAGATTTTCTATATATAATATGAAAAAAGTATTTTTTCTTTACATGTTATAACATGAAAAAAGTATTTTTCATAATAAATAAATATTTAAAAAAAAATATTTTTTACATGTTATAAATATGAAAAAAAAAAAGTATTTTTTCTTACATGTTACACATGAAAAAAAAAAGTATTTTTCTTACATGTTATAACATGAAAAAAAAAAAGTATTTTTCTTACATGTTCATAACATGAAAAAAAAAGTATTTTTCTTACATGTTGTAACATGAAAAAAAAAGTAGTATTTTTCTTACATGTTATAACATGAAAAAAAAGTATTTTTGTACCACATGTTCATGAAAAAAAAATATTTTTCTTACATGTTATAACATGAAAAAAAAAGTATTTTTTACATATTTTAAACATGAAAAAAAAGTATTTTTCTCTACATATTTATAACATGAAAAAAAAAAGTATTTTTCTTACATGTTATAACATGAAAAAAAAAAAAGTATTTTTCTTACGTAACAACGCAGAAAAAAAAATTATTTTTCTGTATTATAACATGAAAAAAAAAAATATTTTTCTTACATGTTATAACATGAAAAAAAAAAAAGTATTTTTCTTAAACATTATAACATGAAAAAAAAGTATTTTTCTTACATGTTATAACATGAAAAAAAAGTATTTTTCTTACATATTTATAACATGAAAAAAAAAAGTATTTTTCTTACATGTTATAACATGAAAAAAAAAAAGTATTTTCTTACATGTTATAACATAGAAAAAAAAAATGTGCTACTTACATATTTATAACATGAAAAAAAAAATATTTTTCTTACATGTTATAACATGAAAAAAAAAAGTATTTTTCTTGTGTTATAACACGAAAAAAAAAAAGTATTTTTCTTACATGTTATAACATGAAAAAAAAAATTATTTTTCTTACATCTATTTATAACATGAAAAAAAAGTATTTTTCTTATGTTATAACATGAAAAAAAAAAGTATTTTTCTTACATATTTATGTACCAAAAAAAGTATTTTTCTTACATGTTATAACATGAAAAAAAAAATGTTTTTTCATACATGTTTATAACATGAAAAAAAAGTATTTTTTCTTACATGTTATAACGTGAAAAAAAAAGTATTTTTCTTACAATATTTATAACATGAAAAAAAAAAAAGTATTTTTCTTACATGTTCTTTTTGGAAAAAAAAAGTATTTTTCTGTCTTGTGTTATAACATGAAAAAAAAAGTATTTTTCTTACATATTTATAACATGAAAAAAAAGTATTTTTCTTGTATTTATAACATTACAGAAAAAAAAAAGTATTTTTCTTACATATTTATAACATGAAAAAAAAAAGTATTTTTCTTAAATATTCTCAACATGAAAAAAAAAAAGTATTTTTCTTACATATTTATAACATAAGAAAAAAAAAAAAGTATTTTTTCTTACATGTTATAACATGAAAAAAAAAAAGTATTTTTCTTACATGTTATAACATGAAAAAAAGTATTTTTCTTATGTTTATAACATGAAAAAAAAGTATTTTTTCTTACATATTTATGGCAGAAAAAAAGTATTTTTCTTACATGTTATATCATGAAAAAAAAAAGTATTTTTCTTACATGTTATAACATGAAAAAAAAAATGTTTTTAACACACTTGTGTTATAACATGAAAAAAAAAGTGTTTATAACATAACATCGCAAGAAAAAAAAAAGTATTTTTCTTACATGTTATAACATGAAAAAAAAAAAAGTATTTTCTTGCATATTTATAACATGAAAAAAAAAAAATATTTTTCTTACATGTTATAACATGAAAAAAAAAGTATTTTCTACATGTTATAACATGAAAAAAAAAGTATTTTTTCTTACATATTTTTATAACATGAAAAAAAAAAAGTATTTTTTTACATATTTATAACATGAAAAAAGAATGTTTTTCTTGCATGTTATAACATGAAAAAAAAAAGTATTTTTCTTACATGTTATAACATGAAAAAAAAAATATTTTTCTTACGTATTTATAACGAGAAAAAAAAAAGTATTTTTCTTATGTTATATGAAAAAAAAAGTATTTTTCTTACATGTTATAACATGAAAAAAAAAAAAAAAAGTATTTTTCTTGTGTTATAACATGAAAAAAAAAAGTATTTTTCTTGCATGTATAACACAGAAAAAAAAAAATATTTTTCTGACATGTTATAACATGAAAAAAAAAAAGTATTTTTCTGGCATATTTATAACATGAAAAAAAAAAAAAGTATTTTTCTTACATATTTATAACATGAAAAAAAAAGTATTTTTCTTGCATATTTATGAAAAAAAAAGTATTTTTCTTGTATTCTTTTTTTTTAGAAAAAAAAAAATATTTTTTCTTACATATTTATAACATGAAAAAAAAAAAAGTATTTTTCTTGTATTTATAACATGAAAAAAAAAGTATTTTACTTATGTTATAACAGGAAAAAAAAAGTATTTTTTCTTACATATTTATAACATGAAAAAAAAAGTATTTTCTTATGTTATAACATGAAAAAAAAAAAATTAATTTTTCTTACATGTTATAACACTTTAGAAAAAAAAAAGTATTTTTCTTACATGTTATAACATGAAAAAAAAAAAAAGTATTTTTCTTACATGTTATAACATGAAAAAAAAAAAGTATTTTTCTTACATGTTATAACATGAAAAAAAAAAAGTATTTTCTTACATGTTATAACACAAAAGAAAAAAAAAAGTATTTTTCTTACATATTATAACATGAAAAAAAAAAAAAGTATTTTCTTAAAAATATTTATAACATGAAAAAAAGTATTTTTCTTACATGTTATAACACTTGAAAAAAAAAAAAAAGTATTTTTCTTACATGTTATAACATGAAAAAAAAAGTATTTACTTTCTTTACATGTTGTAACATGAAAAAAAAAAAGTATTTTTTTCTTAAATATTATAACATGAAAAAAAAAAGTGTTTTTCTTACATGTTATAACATGAAAAAAAAAATATTTACTGTACATGTTATAACATGAAAAAAAAAAAGTATTTTTCAACCATGTTATAACATGAAAAAAAAAATATTTTTTCATATATTATATAACATGAAAAAAAAAACCTTTTCTTGTGTTATAACATGAAAAAAAAGTATTTTCTTACATGTTATAAAAAAACATAAGAAAAAAAAAAAGTATTTTCACCCATGTTATAACATGAAAAAAAAAGTATTTTCTTACATGTTATAACATGAAAAAAAAAAAAATATTTTTTCTTACATATTTATAACATGAAAAAAAAAAAGTATTTTTCTTACATGTTATAACATGAAAAAAAAAAAAATATTTTTCTTGTGTTATAACATGAAAAAAAAGTATTTTCTTACATCTTTTAACATGAAAAAAAAAGTATTTTTCCCATGTTTATAACAGAAAAAAAAAATGTTTTTTACATATTATGAAAAAAAGTATTTTTTCATATTACTCTTTGAAAAAAAAAATATTTTCTTATATTATAAAAAAAAAATGTTTTCTTTTGCCTTAAATGAAAAAAAAATATTTTCTTATATTGCTGAAAAAAAAGATATTTTTCATAAATATTCTGTGAAAAAAAAATTTTTCTTGCATTATATATATGAAAAAAAAAATATTTTCTGACATGTTATATATGAAAAAAAAAAAGTCATTTTCATTTTCTTATATACATGAAAAAAAATACTTACTTACATGTTATATGGAGAAAAAGTATTACTTTTATAATTATAACATGAAAAAAAAAAAAAGTATTTTTCTTACATGTTTATAACATGAAAAAAAAAAGTATTTTCTTACATGTTATAACATGAAAAAAAAAGTATTTTTCTTACATGTTATAACATGAAAAAAAAAAAAAGTATTTTTCTTACATGTTATAACATGAAAAAAAAAGTATTTTTCTATTTACATGTTATAACATGAAAAAAAAAGTATTTTTCTTCGCTGTTATAACATAGAAAAAAAAAGTATTTTTCTTACATATTTATAAGCAATGAAAAAAAAAAGTATTTTTCTT
>JBBBDQ010013051.1:0-19305 GCA_037127315.1 Ascarosepion bandense
AGTTATTCAGTTCGAGACATGAAGTGTTAACACCAGTCAACTTTTGACAATGCATGTCTCAAACTGACATCTTGAATTAGCTATCCGACCTAAATGGGATCTGCATATATATATATATATATATATATATATATATATATATTTAGAACATGCACAAACAGCAATCTACTACAAAATTGTACATTTTCTTTCGACTTTGGAAGAACAATATCTCATCTGGTAGTCAATAATGATGGTAATGAATGTTATTTTTAAAAATTAATGAAAATTCACATCCTTTTATTATTGAAAAAAAAAAAAATTCGTCCGAGGTAAAAAGGATAGGAAAGATGAGAAAACAAAATGGTGGAAAAAGGACATAGAGAAATAAAAACAAAGAGAGAGGAAAACAAGAAAGAAAGGAGACCCGACGTCACGTGACCGATATATGTACCTGCCTATATTTTACTTCTAAATTTGAGGTCCATTTCTCTGAGCCGTTTTTCATTGGCTCTTTCTACTCATTTATTTCCTTCTCTCTTGTTTTCCTTTGTTGCTTTACCTTCCTTTTCACTTTCTCTCCGGTCATAAAAATGAAGGAAACACAGTCTTTAATGCTAATCTTTTTAATCTTTCTACACACACACATTCTGCTACTATGAAAAATAAGCTGGATTCATTTAATTGCTTACTATTTCTTTGGAACATTTAACTACGTACATTTTTTTCTCTTTGAACATTTTCTTACATTCATGTTATTCTGTTAATTTAATAAAATTTTAATTTAACATACAAAACGAAATATTTTATTCTTCCATATTTCAACATCCAACCTTCAACCTTCTGATATTTAAAATTGTGGGGACGTCGGTTGTGTTTGGCACAAGAGCAATTTGACACACAGCCGGGGCCCCTACAACTCAAATTCCTTATGACACAGAAATCTTTTTACTCGAAATATTAACTTGTAATATATTGGTTAATTCTTCAACAAATTCTGTAGAAAAATAAATATACGAGAGATACAGTTGCTCTCAATCAGTTCCCTCAACTGCGACGTAACCATGCAAGGTGAATGACAACTAAAAAGCTGAAAATATTACGAGTCAGTGCATCCGTAATTAATCTCAACAACCGTTCACTATTTTTATAAATTACTTCAAGAATATTTGCAGGATATTTTGATATATTAATACCAATTAAGATGATATTTTTAACTAAAATTATATTGACTAATCACAAATGAAAAAGCTTACTACAATCCAGCGACACCAAATATTTAAATATTTTCTTAATTCAATAAACAGCGTAAATATTTTTCAAAATTTGTAAAAAAGTTAAAACTGGGTAGTTAAAACATATTACAAAAATGCGCTCATGTTATATTCAACTATTTTTTCCAGATATCACCCATGAAATTTAAATAAATTTACCACCTTGTCAACACCATAAGTAAATACCTACCTCAGTATTTAAAAATGCATTATTTTAAACTGAAAGTAATTTGTATTTGTTTCAAATCGAATTAATTAAACTTTAAATCAGCCAATATTCGCCAAATATTTCAGAAAGGAACATTTTTATTTTTGAAAAGATGTTTTCGTAAAATTACCTATCTTGATAGAAAACTAAAACCGGCTCTAAAATCATTGATTATTAGCGATTTAATGAATTCCTTTTAGTTTCAAAATACAGTTTATATTTTGCTCATTGGAAATGCTAATTATTTTAAAATTTAAACAAAAAATCGCTTAAGATGTTAATTTGTAAAATTTCATATTAAATTTTGGGTATTGTGAATTTCTGGCGATACCGACTTCTAGAAGGGGAAGAAGAAAAATGATTGGCCTTCATATTTATGAGTGCTGATTAGCAGAGGTATTAAAAACTTACGACGAGAAATACACATAAATATGAATTTTATTTGTGAATCAAGTAAAATTCTTGTTGGCCTTCTACGTTGGTGTTTGATAAAATAATATCTAGGCGAAGATCGACAAAAATAACTCAGTTGTTGCATCCGTAGGGGAAAGGAATTGTGCAGTTTGATGACATTGAGTATCCACGTTAAGAATAGAGAAAAGTATTGTCAGTGGTCAGGAACTAAAACATTACCGACCTAATTGCGATTGTAACAGATCTAATAGCATTTAAAATAACAGCTAAAAGTTACGTCTTCTATAGCCCCGAAAATGGAATGGCGGGTTGATGATATGCTTGGGGGTAAAAAAAAAAAAAATAGCACAGTATGAATAAAAAAAAACTCCATACTTAATAAAAACGGAATTTTCCATTGAAATGTTTCTGTTATTATCAAGGAGAAAGATCAAATTATTTTCTAATTATTTAAAAAATATTTTCTTAATCTGTAACATTAGAAATTTTGTTAAGAAAATCTGGTTTTGATTTGGAATTAGCTGGTAACCAAATTGTTAGTTTACAATGGAAAAGGTAACATTACATAACTGTTTTTTGATAAGATCAATTTCGCAGCTGATTTAAAAAATGACCTTCTTGATATCATCTATTTCCCCTCAATATCTATTTATTCATGATATCATAGTAAATCTGATGTATTTGATAAGATAAAATTGGCTGCTGATTTCAAAGATGGCCTTTCTGATATCATCAATTCCCAATGCATCATCTATTGCCTCCTGTCTTAAATATAAATCTGATCGATTTGATAAGGTCAAATTGGCAACTAATTTCAAAATGACCTTCTTGATATCAACAGATCTCAGCTCAGTGTCTATTTACTCCTGTGTTAATAGTCAATCTGATTTGATAAGGTGAGATTAGCAGCTGATTCTGAAAAATGACATTCTTCATATAGTAAGTTCCACATCTCATCATCTATTTACCTGTCTAAATAGTAAATATAGTTGATTTGATGAAATCAAATGAACAAACAGCTTAAAAAATGACCTTGATGTTATCAGTTTTCAACTTGCTATCTATTTACTCCTGTCTTAACCAGTAAATCTGATTGATGACATCAAATTGGTATTTATCTAATTTCTTTCTTAATAGTAAATGTAATTGTTTTGCTAAGTTCAATTTGGTAGCTGATTTCTAAAATGACTATATTGATGTCATCAATGCTCAACTCCTTATCAATTTACACCTGAATTTATAGTAAATCTGATCAATCTGGTACATAATTGTCAGTTGATTTAAAAAATGATTTCCTTGATATCCTCAGTTCTTCGTGGTATCTATTTATTCATGTCTAATTGGTAAGTTCAAATTAACAACTAGGATATAAAATGACCTTCTTGATATGAACAATTTGCAACTCTCTATGTATTTTACTCCTGCCTTATTTGTAAAACTGATCAATTCTCCAACTTGCTGTCTCTTTACTCCTGTCAATGATAATGATGATCGATATAATGAGTTTAAATTGAGTAGATTTTCAAAAAATGAACTAGATATCATCAATTCTCGACTCAGTATTTATTTTACTCCCCATCTTAACAGTTAATCTGATCAATTAAATAAGATCAAATTGGCAGCTAGTTAAAGATGAACTTTCTGATATCATCAATTCTCAACACAGTTCCTATTTACTCTGTCATAATAGTAAAGCTGATCGATCTGATAAGGTCAAATTGGCAGTTGATTTTTTAAAAATGACCTTTTTGATATCATCAGTTCTGAAGAAAGTATCTATTTACTCCTGTTTTTAAGAGTAAATCTGATTGATTTGATAAGATCAAAATGGAAGCTGTTTTAAAAAATGACTTACATGATAGCATCAATTCTTAACTCAGTATTTATTTGCTCCCATCTTAATAATTAATTTGATAGATTTGACAAGTCAAACTGGCAGCAGATTTCAAAAACAACTTTCTTGATATCGACAATTCTCAGCTCTGTATCTATTTACTGCTTTGTGAAAAGTAAATCTGATTGACTTGATAAAATCAAATTGGCCACTGGTTTAAAATCAGTATGTATTTACTCTATTTTATAATAAATCTGAGAGATTTGATAGGGTCAAATTGGCAGCTCATTTCCAAAATTATATTCTATATCTGTAATTCTCAGTGTATGTATTTATGCCTGAAATAAAAGCAAATCTAATTGATTTGATACGAGCATATTAGCATCAGATTAAAGAAATGCCCTTGATAGCATCATTCCTCAAATCGGTCACTATTTACTCACTCTCGTAATAGTAAATCTGATCAATTCGTTAAGATTAAATTGGCAGCTGATGACAAAATGTCCCTGAAATGTGTGTGTGTGTGTTTGTGGGAGCCTCTTTATTTGTCTGTTTGTGTGAGTGGGTGTTTTTATTGTGTCTATATGTATGCGTGTTTCTGTGTGTTTTTCGGTGTGTGTTAGTTTGGATTGTGTTCTGTGAGTGTGTGTCTCTATGTCTGTTTGCGTGTGTGGGTGTTTTTATTTATTTCTTTTGTATGAATTGGATTTGCTTTTGAGATTGGTGTGCGTGTATATTTTTCTGGCTTGTCTATCTATGTGTATATGTATGCGTGTTTCTGTATGTTTTTTCTGGTGTGTGTGTTTTTATGTTGTTTTGGTGAGCGAAGGTTTGTTTTTATGAATATTTCTTCCTGCATGAGTAAAATCTCATAATTAGTATTTTGATAAATTGGTTGGACGAAAAAAATGCCGTCACTGCATTCATGTCTAAGACGTGCCAGATCACATGGCAGCTTCCCGTATGTGGATAGGGGTCGCAGGTTCGAATCCTGTCGAATGACACACATTTTCGTAAAAAGTTTATCGTAAATAATCAAGCCAGTATATATCAATATATAATACTGTTTAATTAAAAACAGAATATCAACTTAAATACGAGTATCGATATCAAATAATGTTCAAACAAATCATTTCATATACTATTTTTAATGAAGTTATTAGTTTCATTTTATGACATAATTAAATATTTTTGTAAACTAGTTTATAACAAAAAAATTAAATATGAATTTTATTTAGAATATAAATAAAAAAAAAAATATCATATCGAACCTAGGGGAGAGATTTAGATATCCGGTGTAAAAAAAAAAAAAAAAAAAAAAAATGAAAAAAGATAAGGATAATAAACGTAAATTTAAACGAAAAGTTCAAAGAATAAGAAATATTTTTAATTGCCTTCTATCAAATTCAATCGTAAAAAATAAGATTGGCGGTAACGGTATTTATTTTTTTAAATGTTTATCAACATATTTTGCAAACTATCGTCATTTAAAGTTTCTACGAAATATAATTTTTTTTTGTTTCACTAATGAAGTTGTTAAGATATTTTAATTTTACTGAGTTGAGAAAATACTTGGGATGTATTTTTGTTAAAATGACGTAGTACTTTGCATCATGGCCTTGTGTCAGGAAAACTAAGGAAGTTTAATTTCTAAGAGACGATGTTGAAGTACTACGAACGGAAATTCAAAACAGTTCCCTATTGCTAGTATGGATGTCAAAAAGGATACAATTACTTTTTCTAATGTCCATGTCAACATTTTTAACCATTGTAGTAAAAGTTTTAAATAAACTTTGCTAGGGTCATGCTACAATGGAAACACTGGTTCATCATTAGTACTGTACTGGTCAAAAAAAAAATCGATGAATATGTGCATTGACCTTTGTAGTGCTCATAGGCATCCATAGATCCGAAAGTAACTGTCTCGTAAAACTTTTTGAAATTTCGTCTTGTTGGCATTTTTGATTCGTATTTAAAAGTTATCCACAAATTTCGATGCAGAGTTGAAAGAAAATATTTTTTTTAAATAACTGAGGAATTATGGGTCTAAATGAAGTTTATTTGAATGAAAGACCAAATTAAAATTCAAAGAAAATATTTCACAAGGAACAATAAAGTGGGGGCGGAGGAAACGAAAATTTAGGCGATTTTTAGGGTTTCAATTTAACATTTTACAGCATCAGCATATTGTATTTATTTTCTAATTAAAAAGAAAAAAAAACAAATCAAAACTTACCGGCCTAGAAATTGGTTGGTAAATGAGATTTGTTGAAATGTGCTTCGTTTGTACAACTTTTTCTAGGAACCGGGGCAACAAACGTTTGCGACATTTTCACAAAAAAAAAAAAAATATTTCTATGATTTTCATAAATTAATGAAAATTATGAATTAGACATTTTCTCATTGTGATTTGTTAATTAATCTTCGATTTCCGGAAATGTGCTAAGTAGTGAACGTTCCGTTGCACGTCATTGTTTCGAGCTGGTCTCGAACGCATTCAAAACAAATTATTTCCAACCAACTTCGAAAGGAGTAAATAAAAACGTTTTTACTTCATTAATTGGAAAATGTAACTCGTCGGCTATTCAAACTATTTTCTTCAGTAGATACCCTGTTATTAATCCATTAAAAAGATATTTCTTGAAAGGGTGTTTACATAATTGTCATGGTTTTGTTAGGTCGTATTTTTATTTCCTGGATAGGAAATAAAAATCCCGATTTTCAAATATGAAGAAAAACAACCTTTAAATTAAAATGATGAAAGCGTGTCTTATGTCTTAAGAAAATGCAATGTTAAAAAAAATCAAATAAAATTTTACTATTTAACCCTTAGGTGCATAGTACATGGAAGGTTCTCATTATACGTGGAGAGGTCGAAAACCCACCCCCAATATACAATAAATGTGGTCGAGGTTAGAAATTTTCCTCACATTTTCAACGTCTCTTCGGAAATGAAGAAGAGTCAATGAAATTGAAATAAAAAGTTAGATTTATTTTGCATTCACCTGTGAAAATCTATTAAATTTGACACAAATAACCAAATAACAAGAAGATAAATTCAAATACAACAAAACAGAAATTTATATTTAAAATAATTTTTTTTATTAACACCTGCTTCTAGGGTAGGAGAAAATTGTATAGAAAAATAGAATTTAAAAAAATGTCATGTGATTCCGAGTGAAAGACAATATTTCAGCGGTCTCCCGTAACTGTCACCGTATTCACGATAGGGAACTTTCAAATTTCCAAACGAATAGTTGGAAAAAAAAATCGATCTCCTTGGTTCAATAGGAGATTTCCTGATACACGCGGCAACTTCCATAGAGTTCCAGAAGGGATATTCTTTCAGACATTTCTGAAGAAAAACACCGGAAAAGCAACAGAATTGCTACTGAGACGATCTTAGCAAAAAAAACAAAAAAACAAACATATTCCTGTTGGTCGTGTGTTTAGTTAGGCCAGTAAATGAACTTCTTTACACATCGACATTGATTTCTTCTTCTTCAGAATCATCAGAAGGCGGCCGGGACTTCTGGGTGATCTGAGGCAGCTTGATTCTAGCTGTTCAATAGCTATCTCAACATTCTCATCACGGAGGTGTACTCGAGATGGTCTCTTCACTAATTTATGAAGGTCCTTAGGCGACATCCCACGCCTCCTCTTCCCATATAACAAAGACACCTAAAAATAAAAAGAAAAAATTAAGTCAGTTAGACAACAACAGTTAAAATAGTTAAAATAAAAACAGATTAGCACAAAGAATTCTTTAAGTAAAATAAATTAAATTAAATGGCTGGTGTGTGAAAAGAAAGAAACCGTTGCGGTTTTCTGATTGGCAGAAGGTTTCGCGCCAAAATGACGTCATAACATCGCCATACATGACAGATGATTTGCTCCTACGCTAAAACATGTCTACGGCCCCAAGTGTGTGCGTGTGTAAGAAATATTTCAGAAACACCGGTCGAAAATTTAGTTGTAGTAAACGAATTACAATACCTCCATGTTAACGAATGAGATAAACGGGAAACCTTCAGAAACGAAATATAACAAAAAGCTAGCTAGGACATTTTCATTTTAGATATCCAAGGGTGTGGACTGTGTAGCTAAATAAAAAAAAAAAATTGGAAAAGAAAAAAAAATGATAGAAATTTGAAAATATTTCTTACCATTTGGTCCTGAGAAGCTAGTTCGGCTTCTAATTTTCGCTTCTTTGCTTCTAAAGTTACATGCCTTTGTTTTTCTTTTGGAAATACGAAAGAAAAACAGGCTTTCCTTCTTGAACAATGCTGTTGACTCGTCGACGATTTTTCTTCTGGGAGGCCTTTTTATCGTCCTTACAGCAGGGACCAATTCTCGAAGACCTTCCAAAAGCATTGTCATCCCTTTCCTTCGTTCTCTTTCTTGGTGGTTGTGTTGTGCCTTCTCGACCTGGCTCATACATTTATGTTTTTTTTTCTTCTTTCGTTCGAATGTCTTCTTGACTGAAGGCACTATAAATGGATAAATAAAAAAAAAGGTTAAAATTAAAAAATATAGGAGCGGTTATCATATCTATGATGATATAACCCCTGAAAAAAAACGGAACCTTAATATCCTATTTATTGTATTTAATTTTAACAGAGAGTGTAAAATAAATTAACTAATTTCATAGGACTAAAAATAAAATAAGTAAATAAAAGTTACGTACCACATTTTTCGACTGGTTCGGCAGCCGGAATAGAGTTCGTTCTTTGGTGACCGACCTCTTTTCCTGGGTCCTTGTCCGAGGGGTGGCCGGAACGGGCTGTTCGGTTTTTGGATTTCCGGCATCGCCGAGCAAATCAGATTCGATTACTAAGCCCCCGAACAGCTCCAGTTGGGGGTCAGAATAATGGTCAAGTGTGCTAAGAATGGCCAACGTGTCGGGAAAAAGTTCCCTGAGAGGATTTCTTTCTTCCTCATTTTTATCTTCCACAAAAAATTGAGAACCACATGTTTGAAAGAAGTCAGGAAGATATTCGTTATCCATGTGGCTTCTTTCAAGGAATATTTATGAATCGTCTGATCTCGCCCGCAAGCTTTATTTATATAAAGTGGGCGGAGCCAACGAAAAATAGACCAACCAATAGAAATTGAACTAATAACGGGAAATTTTGTTTTGCCCTTTTTCCCCTCCAAATCTTTTCAAAACATCACTATTTCTGTGCAAATGTATCTGCTGAACTCAAATCAGTTTACTTCCATTTTGCGATTAATGCGCGGAAAATGAGTTCCGAAAACACAACAAATCGCGGAGTGATCGCTACAAAGTATGTACAAAAAATCACTGCTCATTTTCGATACCTCAATTTAAATTTAATTTTTAAAAATAAAAACGTCTTCTTGAAGCTTTAATTTTACCTTTAATTGAAAGCCAGAGATTAAATTTACTATGGCGGTTGGAGCCCTTCCTGGTGGATTCAAGCGACTCGTCTTAGTCGGGGACTGGAATGCCATCCTGGACCCCAAGTTGGATAGAGGGCGGGGAGCTAGAGGGAAGGCACGTGATCGTAGCACATGATCGTAGCTTGGTCAATCTGATCGAGGACTTCGGTCTAGTCGATAGATACCGGGCCGATCACAAGGGCAGGAGAATGTGGACGTGGACTAATGGTTATTTCTACCAAGGTGGCTAGCTACCGTGATAGAATGTTAGTTCGTGAAGCCGAGCTAGATTTTTTGGGTGTCCCACGTTCCACTGGCTAGGTTACTCGGACCACAAACTCGTTTGTGCCCGAGTAAATTTAGAAAATAGGGTTAGAATGGCTGGTTACTGAGTTCAACGTGTCCTTACTGGACAGGCGGGACTTCCGGCGCCAACTAATTAACTTAGTGCAGCGGGCGTTAACTGGGGGAGTCATCGGGAATAAGTGGTGGGAGAACCTTAAGGATAGTATTAGGTCTTTCACCACTCAGTTCAACATTCGGCTCAAACTAGATAAGGCTGACAAGGTGAAGACACTTAGAGCTAATTACTCCCGGGCGGTGGCTGGTGGGGATCCCCTAGAGATAGCCATAGCTAAGGGAGGCCGTGGACCGGTCGAATAGCGATCGTTACATGGGCCAGGTAGTTAGACATAAGTTAAGCAAGATGTCTTCCGAAGCTGTGAACATGGGCGCAGAACTGCGCAAGGAAAGAGAAATTCGCCGCGGAGGCG
This sequence comes from Ascarosepion bandense, assembly GCA_037127315.1. Classification (NCBI taxonomy): domain Eukaryota; kingdom Metazoa; phylum Mollusca; class Cephalopoda; order Sepiida; family Sepiidae; genus Ascarosepion; species Ascarosepion bandense. Next base: position 9,886 of record JBBBDQ010013051.1, read on the forward strand.
ACCGGTACATTCGAGAGGTTCGCAGCCGGAGAGACACACTCTGCGGTCGACTGACGACATGTGCGAGGCGTTTCGGCGGCATTTCGAGAGCCTGTTTACCAAGGAGCCTGGTCTCCGTGATGAGGAGTTTCGCAGCTATTTGGCTGACTTCCCCGGCTTTGCCAGCTGATGCAGCTAGCTGCGAGGGAGGTACGGAGGGCGAAGTCTACGCGGCGCTGAAGAAGGTCGGCGGTGGCAAATCGCCGGATCTCGATGGTTTACCCTATGGTGTACTTGAGGCTGTCGCACATCTTTGTCCCGATTTGACTGTCGTGTTCAACAACTGGTTCCGGCAGGGATCCATCCCCAACCGGTTCACCAGGGGTGTGATCACGCTGTTGAAAAAGGCAAGGATGTGGGGAGGGAGCTTCAGGGTTACCGGCCCTTAACTCTGCTAAACACAGAGTTAAAGATTTTGGTCAGATCTTGCAAAATCGTTTGCAATTAGTTGCGAGTCTCTGTTGGGACCTGAACAGACTTGTGCTGTGAAGGGGGCCGAATATTCAGAGCAACCTGCATCTGATACGCACGATCATACAGGGGATAAAAGACGACGACGAAGCAGCGCTGATCCATTTAGATCAGTCCAAGGCATTTGATAGGGTTGACCATCGTTACCTGGCGGCTGTCCTGCAGGCAGCTGGATTCAAAACCAACTTCCGCCGCTGGATTAGCCTCCTGTATCAATCCCCGACGGCTGTGGTTCAGGTGAACGAAAAGTTGTCGGGCGTTCTGGCGCTGTCTAGGTCGGTCCGACAGGGTTGTCCGCTGTCGCCCCTACTTTATGCTTTGGCGTTGGAGCCCCTCCTTCGCCGTCTAAGGGACAGGGCGTGCAGTCCGGCCCTACGTGGAATCGCTGTCCCTGGTGGTGCTCGAGCCAGGGTTTCCGCGTACGCCGATGACGTCACTACTTTCGTGTGTCCTCCCGCAGGGACATCGAGGTGGTACAGAAGGCGCTTGAACGGTACGAACAGGTGACAGGGGCCACGATTAACCGCAACAAGTCGTCCGGCTTGCGGTTGAGCGCCTGGAAGGGTCTGACCCTCCCGGGGCCCTTCGACTGAACGGACGGCCCGGTCTGCATTCTTGGAGTGTGGTTCGGGCCGGCCTACAGTTGGAGAAAAATTGGTCTGAAGTACTGGCAAAGGTGAGCGCGTCGGCCAAGACTTGGCGCCGAAGGGAATTTGTCCTTAAAGGGTATGGCTGAGGCGTGTGCTACATGCGTCTTTCCCATTATCCTTTTACCAGCTGTCAGTACTTCCCACTTTGTAAACGGCATAGGAAGGCGATCGAGCGTTTGCTATTCTCCATTTTATGGAGAGGACGCAAAACACTATGTCGACAAACGTGTCTGTTACCAACGTCCGTGTCATGGGGGGTCTGGGAATGCCATATCTGATGGGCCATAGAGTTGCGTCAAGGTTGTTTTTCTCAGGCGAGCGATTTCGAAGACTCATTGCTTAGGGGGATAGTGAGGGACATGTTCCCTAGCCTTACTATCACTCCCCCCATCTCGAGGCGGTGCCGTAAGCCTCGAGCGATCCGAGTTTTCTCCTCGAATGTCTGGCGGCCCTGCGGGCCATTCCACGGTCCAGTGACCTTTCACGGCCTAGGAGAGTCTTCTATCGTGGGTTAGTGGAGGGCGTCAAAAGGATTCATTACGTGATGTGCTGCGCTTGTCGGAGGATGAGTCGTTCTGGTCTTGGGTGCCGGGGAGTGATTATCTCAACAACTCTGAGTTTTCGCTCACCTGGCGATTAACCGAGATCGCTTGCCTCTCAGCCTTGACAAGGCCTTCATATGGGGCCTGGCGGATTTGCCAGATTGTGAACGCTGCAGCCTTGGCTTGGAAGAAACGACTTCGCACACGCCTTCTACCATTGTTCGCGCGTTCGCCCTCTATGGGACCGGGTCAGCGAGTTGACTACTCGTATCGCGCCGCGAGAGCTTGTGCTCATTGATCGTGCATTCGCCTGTGATAATGTGTCGCCCCCGTTCTCTGGGATGAAGCGTATGGTGTTTCTGTCGCTGCTAGCCACGGCTCGAATGGTGATTTGGACGACGCGAATGGAGGAAGTCTTGCGAGGTCAGCGTCTTTCACATCAGGATCTGATCTGTTATTTTGGTGACGCTCAAAATAAAGATTAGAACTGATTGGAAACGTTTGACTTCGACAGACTTCAGCAAGATGAGAGTAAATGCAGGCCTGGTTCGCTTGAACGGGGCTAATCTTGATTTTTCTCTTTTAGATCTGCTGGTTACATCAGGGTGGGTCCTCTGGAACCCTCCCCTGGTTAAGCTAGTTGTCTTTGTGTACCTAGTTAAAGTGAATGAATGGGTTCCTGGCCTGTACCCGGCTTTCTCTTTTGTTATGATCCATGTCAGAGATTCCCAACCTCCCCAGTTTGTTTTGGTCTCCTTTTATCTCGGCTGGTTCAGCCTTTTCTTGTCCCATTCCGCTAATTTTTGACCCCTCCCCACTCCCTTAGCGAGTGTGCTTCTTGATTTCGCCATTTGGCAGAATGAAAAGCCACTCGGCTTTTCCTGAGATGGACAGTTCTTACTAACATTGAATATTATTTTAGTTTAAAAATTTGTTGTATTTTTAGTTTATTTTTGGGTTCATCCCCCTCCCATCATTTCATTTTCATTAAATATTTTATAATATTGTACATGTATTGTACACTTATTTTATATTGTACATAAATACATTTTTATTGTCATGGGTTAATTTCCCCACTTTTTAGGTGTCCTTGTAAGTTTCTGGCATTTGTGGTGTATGAAGGAACGGGAGTAGATGGATAGCTTCTTTTGGTGACTGAGCAAATTGTAACGAATGAATGGGTCGTGATAGTGTTTAGCTAGGTATAGGATGGTTAAGCGAGAACCAACCTCTCCCCCTCCCTCTTAGGCCTTGTGCCATAATTTTATATTTTACAAAATAAATAGTGAGAAGAATCTTGATAAGCTAGTGAAGGTATTTTTAAATATTCAAATGCATGAAAGTAAAAATAAAAAAATACCTTAAACGTAATAAAAACGAACTTTTCCCGTCAAAATATTTCTGTTATTATCAAGAGAAAGATTAAAGTATTTTTTAATTATTTAAAAAATATTTTTTTAATCTTTTTTAACGTTAGAAATTTTTGATTTTTAGTTAATTGCTTTATTTATTTATTTATTTATTTTAATTTTCTTACCGTTTTGATATTAAAATTTTGGGTGCTTGTTAATCCCTTCACCTTTTCAATATTTTGTGTCTACTGTTTAATTGTACTGTTCATAATTAATAGCACTTTTTTATTTATTCCGATTTTAAATTTATTAAACGAAAAGAAGAGTACAAAAAAAGGCTGGAGGAAATTGATAACGATTCATTGCATCTACACTATTAATTGGCACTGACTAAATTATTTCTTTATTTTAACTTATTTAAAAAATTTAAACAAAAAAATAAAAAATGTAACGATCAAACAATTAACGTTATTTATGTTAAGAATAGAAAGTAATGTGCCAGTGGTCAGGAAGAAAAACATTACTGACCTATATGCACGGATATGTCACAAGTTTAGGATAATGGCTGAAAGTTACCTGCTTCTATAGCCCCGCAAATTCGGCCTTGTGCCACAAAATTTATTAAACGAAAAGAAACACTACAAAAAGGCTGGAGGAAATTGATAACGATTCATTGCATCTACACTATTAATTGGCAGTGACAAAATTTTTCTTTTTTTTAACTTCCGGCTAAAAATTAATCTAACATTTGTAAAAAACGAAAAACAAATGCTTAAACAAAATAAAAAAAAAAATGTAAATGGCCGCAAAATTGAAAAATAAAAATTGAAAAATTTTAGATTCTAATCAGTATAATTTATTTGTTTAATATACACCAGAGTATTTTGTTTACTGGAAATAGTAAATTTAATCATTTTACTTTCCTTTAAAAAATATATATAATAAAACCTTCAAAAATTTTTTTATTTTTAAAAGCTTAATTTTCAAATTAGTTTACGAAAATGACTGGAGGTACATTTCGCAAAGGCAGAAAATTGTTAAAAACATTTAGGAGGCAATTATGCCTTTTAGTTGGTTCAGTATTTAATTGTTAATTTTCTTTAAAGAATTCCCAATTAATAAAAGTTTATATAATCTAAACTTAATTCTTCTTGGCCATCAAATGCAATGCATTTGCGGAAATAATCTTCGATTTAAAGATTTGATAAATTAAGTGAAGACTTCTCAATTTAATCTTGATTAAAATATTCCCTGATGACAAACATCCCCCAAAAGTGGTTTCGAGGCTGTTTGGGTGGAGTGAACCGAAGGGTTAAAAAAAAGTTTATTTTTTTTTCAATTTTCAGAATATCATTTTAAAATTGAATGTAATCACATTCATTAAGTAAAAATGACACCCTATCTATGTAATCTGCTGTTTGAATTGACAGCCTACAATTTCAAATTAGTCTTCTTACTTATAAATTATATTTTTCAATAGTTTCGAAAAATCATTTCGTTTGTCGATTAACACATTCAAATTTCGAGTAAGAGGCATTTTTTTATACTATTTTCTGTTTTAAAACTAATCGTAAATTGACAGAAAAGATTTTTTATTAATGAATAACGACTAAAGATATTAAAAGTTTATTTTTGAAAGATTATTTCTGTCGAAGAGGAAAGGAATTGTTTAAAAAAAAAATTATAGTAATTTACAACCCAAAACGAGATTAAAATGAAAAGCTAAGGGGAGATAACTCAATATCTATTTTTGCTAGACAAAAATTTACCAGTTCTCTCTTTTATTGCATCTTTACGTATTTTTAATAAACAAATTAAATAAAGTAAAATAATATAATATGTATTAGGCTTGGAATTTCTAAAAATATTTAATGTGAACCCATAATACCGATTACTTCAAAAGTATTTTATTCAAATGATTATTAGAATTTTTGATATGTAAAAATATCACTTTTTAGAGAAGAAAGAAAAAATGATTGGCCTTCGTATTTATGAAGTGCTGATTAACGAGTATGAAAAACTTACGACGAGAAATACACACATAAATATGAATTTTATTTGTGAATCCAAGTAAAATTCTTGTTGGCCTTCTACGTTGGTGTTTGAATAAAAAAAAAAAAACTATACTAAATACTACAAATGAAAGAAAATAGTGGAGAACAATGATCGCCAACGTCCAGTGGGAACACGGCACAAAGAAGAAGATCAAATTATTTCAAGAGTTAAAATCTTAGAGCTTTACAAACTGAGTTTCAAAACTGTGAGATCATTTCAAATTTGAAAAATTGGCGCCAATTTTATAATACTTTAAGCCGAGAGAAACAAGGAAAACTCATTATCTCTAACTGTATAAATTTATATGGTAAATAAGGAGGCATTTTAGCTTCGTCATGGTGCAAAGCTATAAAGACAAGGTTTCACTTAAAATCTCTCTATAGAGTAGCAATGACGTCGACAGGCTAGTTCACTAGCTATTTTCCTAGACAAGGCATCTCTTATCTTAATCTGTCTTATATATATATATATATATAGATAGATAGATAGATATACTGATAGATAGATATTTTTCTACACCTAAATTTAAATTTTAATTTTAAAAAATAAATAACTTATCTTCAAGCTTTAAAATTAGCTTTAATTGAAAGCCAGTAGATTAAATTTTAATTCCCGAAAAAAATACACTGGTATTTTTTTTAAACCGAAAATTATATTGTTTAATCTAATTTTTATTGAAATCGGACAAATTCAAGTTAAATTTCCCACCATTTTTGATTAATTGACACATTCTGTCAACACTATGTAAACAGTCGCCAAATTTTCTGTGTTTAAAAATCTTGCAAAACTAAAAAATATACCTCGCTGACACGTCATTTAAGTCAATTTTTAAAATTGAAACTTACCTTTATCTGTTTTCAATCAAGTCATAATTCCTTTCTGCCAGAAATTTACAATAAAAACAACCTACCTAAAAACTACGGTAGCCCTACCTGTCATCACAACGATTACGTAATGCAGAGGTTTTAAAAAGATTTATGAGATCAGACGGAAAGTATGGCGACAATACGGGCCAAAAAAAACTTAACATTTTAATTTTTTTTTTTTTGGTTTTTAACTAAATAGTAAAATTTAGAATAATAATTTCAGCAATTATATAATATTTAATAGAATGTTAGTTTAGATTTATAGCCAGATATTTGAATATGCTTTCTGAATAAAAATTTAAAAATTTAAATTTCTTTTAAAATAACTTTAATTTAATAAGAATGAAATTAAAATAACTAAGAAACAAAGTTATTCCATGTTATTTACTAACATTTTTTATGTATATTCCTTATCATTAATTTATCACTAAGTTTGAAGGCCGGGTAAAAATATCGAATTTAATTTTTATAGTACTGTAGATGTAATTATGGAAACATGTTATGACTCCTATGGAACATCGTACTTACTCAAAAATCGAACGTAAATGAACATATTTACACACAAATTTTTTTTTATTTAATTAATTTTAAATATTTGGGTAAAACGATTTTTATTAAACTTTTCAATTTTAGATAGACAATATGTTAATCAGCTCTTAACTAAAAAGTCTACTCGCCGTCAATTCTTTGGAAATTTTAAAAAATATTTTTAAAAGCTTATACATTATTAAATTATTTAATAATAAAAAATTTTTTAAAAAATGAAAACAATTTTTTTAAAATTTTATTATTAATTGATAAAATTTTTTTTTTTTTTTTTTTTTAGTATAATGTCCTTAATAGTTATTATTTATTATTCCAGTAATTAAAAAGATTATCAAATTTAATTATATCAGAGTTTATTGCATTTTTTATTTTACTCTTCGGAGAAGGTTTTCGGATAGTGATAGCAAACTTAAGATGAAAAAAATAGATGATTTATATTCCCGAATGAGTCCCTGCGTTGAACTAATAAAAAAGTTTGACAACTGCGGAAAGTTTAACATTTCATGGATTTACGTGAAGTGGGGGTAACAGAGGTAAAAAAAAAAAAATTATCAAAATTTAAAAAAATAATTTCAAAAGTAATTTCATTCATTTGTGAATGAATACTGAAAGTTTTATTAAAATCCAACAATTATTTGATTTTTGAGAGAATTCCCAAATTAATGTGTTTTTAACCTAAAAAAAAAGTGGCAAATGCAATCATTTGGTGTCCATTGTAAAACGGAGTAAAACGTTTCTTAGCCGACAAATCAGTAAAACTTTTTTCAAAACAAAACATTTTGGCGAAATTTCGAAAATGTTAGGAAAGTTAAAAATTTTTTTAAATAATTAAAAACTACTTTGATCTTTCCTCTTAAAGGAAATAATATAAACATTTTGAGGAAAAAGTTTGTTTTTTTATGTTTGGGATCTTTTTTAATCATACTATGCTGTTTTTGGGTTTTTTTTCAATGACGTAATGGGAGTACATATATCAGATAGATAGAAAGAATTGACAGAAAGAATGAAAAAAAAGGCAAAAAGCTAGTTAGCGAGCTAACCAGTATTTACAAGCATAAATACCTAAGATACGTCTATTTTAATCATGCTTCTCTCGATAAGAGGAGGAATAAAATGTAATTTTACTGCATAGACATTAACCATTTTAACAATTAGATGCGTAGAGATACAATGACAAAGAGAGAGAGAGAGAGTAAGAAAGAGCGTGAAAGATAATGAGAATTAAAGTGAGAGGAAAAGAAAGTGTGTCGGAGGAGAAAGAAATCCGAACCAGTAATAAAAAATAATATTTGCCGCTCTTCGAACGAAAGTAATGGAGAAAGGCTACAAACGAAGCAGAACGCATTAAATAAAAGGCGGAGACGACAAGAGCAGAAAGTGGGAGGAATAAGTTGGCAGTCGTGAAAATAGTCAGGGCTTGCTTCCGACCTGGTGGTGGCGTCTTTCCGACTGCCGCCATTGGTCCGTGTTCAATTTCAGGTCAACGCCAAGATAATAAAAATTGATTTTCACAAATAACACACTCAGAATTTAGAAATATATTTTTATCTTTTTTTTTGTTTTGCTTACAAAAGCAACGTCATCTTTCTTCACACGTTGACTCGCAGCACAAATCAAATCAGAATTAAAGAAAATAAAACTTCTAACATTAATAGATCTGGCATCCCTTTAAGAGTAACGAAATACTTTTATAAAAATAGAAAGAAAACCTTAGGCACTCTTTCAAATTAACGAAATCTAATTCATTTCACCTTATTTATTTATTTTTGATGTCTGGTACTCAGACATGTTTATTAAATGTTAATAGCCGAAACTTCAAATAGCAGTACAACTTTTTTAGGCATTTAATAACACTTTAAATTTACAGTATTTTACATTGTTCGGAGTGTTGTCCATATCTTTGTGTCATATTCACAACGTTTCGGCTGTTGTTAACTCCAGCCTTCTTCAGGTGCTTGGAACTTCGAACTAAACACTTTATTTCGATCATAATTCCAAGTATCCGAGGAAACTGAAGCATATGTTGGCCGAAACGTCAAATAAATTGAGAAATTCTTCTAGTGCTACTTTTACACCCCATTGGTGGGTGACTTGTAGATGACAGTCATAAACCAATGATTATTCACAGTAGAAGGACCTGTAGATGATATGAATGAAGTTAGAGTTTTGATGTAGCTAAGGACTTTCTAATGTCTGCGTTGATAGTAGTTCGAATCCATGTAAATAATGAACATCATAATGCTACCATTGAATTCCCTTATGTCGAACAAAGAGAAAATCCATCAAGACAATTGTAGGCGTCCTAAAAATGTTTTAATGATAAAAAATCAAATTGGTATGGATTTAAAAAAGATTGAGGTTGTTGTACACACACACACACACACACATATATATATATATATATATATATATATCATTGGAGTAGATGAACTAAACTATCGCTCGGTTCATACTCCACCCACGTCTATTGAACAGGTGAAGAGGCTCATCCCGTGTTCCCTGTTTGGGATGTAGTTTCAACTTTCTCTTTTCCAATCTTTCACTCCTACGTAACCCCCCTGCACATCAGTGGCATTACCACCTTGCTCGGGGTGATATATATAAAAAAAATAAATAAATAAGGAACTCGAAAATTTTAAAATTATTTTTTTCAAAAATTACTTTCATTAGATAATATGTTTTTTTTGTTTTTTATAATTAAAAAGTATATTTGTTTTATAACAACCGTGAATATTCGAGAAATCGTGTCGAGAGAATTTGCGTCCACCGGCAGAGAAGCGAACCTCCGTCCCTTAAGGAAAACCGCCAATTAACAGATTTTTCGATTATTATATTGGTAGATGATCGTCCAAAGATCGCTCAATATCTATTTTTGCTAGATACAAATTTACCAGTTCTC
>JBBBDQ010013054.1:0-28278 GCA_037127315.1 Ascarosepion bandense
ATCATCTTTGAAATCAGCCGCCAATTTTATCTTATCAAATCAATCAGGTTTACTATGATGTCATGAGTAAACAGATACTTAGAGCAGAACGGATGATATCAAGAAGGATATCTTTGAAATCAGCTACAAACCTGATCTGTTCAAGTTGAAAAAAAAACAGTAAGTTATGCAATGTTAACTTTTCCATTGAAAACTCTCGTAACGATTTGATTGCCCACTAACTCAAATCAAAACCAGATTTTTAACAAAATTTCTAACGTGTTAGGGTAAAAATTCTTTTTCAATAATTAAAAAAATACTTTGATCTTACCTCTTGATAATAACAGAAACATTTCTATGGAAAACGTTCATTTTTTATTAGTGTGGGGCATTTTTTATTTATATTGTGCTATTTTTAGCGATTTGGTGGAGATACCTACAAAAAAAGTTCATTTTTTGAAATCAGCTGCCAAATTTAACTCATCAGTCTGATCAGTTTTTACAAATAAAGCAAGAGTTGCAAATTGCTCATATCAAGAGGGTCATTTTTATTACAGTTACCGATATGAACTTTCCAATTAAAGCAGGAGTAAATAGATACCAAGTTGAGAATTGAGGAAGTCATTTGAAATCAACTACCAAGTATGTATCAGATTGATCAGATTTACTATTAAAACAGGAATCAATAGAAATCAAGTTGAGAACTGATGACATCAAGAAGGTCATTTTGAAATCAGGTGCCTCTTTGATCACGCCAAATGAATCAGATTTACAATTTATTCATAGGGAGTTGAGCATTGATGACAAAATCCTAAATGAGGATAGTCATTTTAGAAATCAGCTTAGATTTTAAATTTTAGAGCTTAGCAAATCAATCAGATTTATTAATAAGACAGGAGTAAATTTATACTGAGCTGAAAAATTATTACATTCAGAAGGTCATTTTTGAAATCAGTTGTCAATTTGATCTATCAAATTGATTAGATTTTCTATTAAGACAGGAATAAATAGTTACTTATTTGAGAATTGATGTTATCAAGAAGGTCATTTTTAAAATCAGCTGCCAATTTGATCTATCAAATTGATCAGATTTACTATAAAGAAATAAAAGTAGATAATAAATATTTGAGGAATGATGCTCTCAAGGTCATTTTTTTAAATCAGATGCGAATATGCTCGTACCAACGAAATCAGATTTACCTTTAAACAGGCGTAAATACATAGCCAGTTGTGAATTGATGATATGAAGAATGTAATCTTGCCAATATGACCACATGAAATTGACCAGATTTCCAATTAAGACAGGAATAAATTGATACCAAGTTTAGAATTTTTTTATATCAAGGGAGTCATTTTTTAATTAAGCTTCCAATTCGACTTTATCAAATCATTCAAGACTTATTATAAATAGGAGTAAATACATACTGATTTGAGAATTGATGATATCAGAAAAAAATTTTTAAATCCATGTGGTGACTTTATCAAGTCAATCAGATTTACCTTTAACAAAGGAGTAAATTGATACGGAGCTAAATTGATATCAAGAAAGTTGTTTGAAATCCGCTGTCAGTTTGACTTTATCAAATCTACGATTATTTATTAAGATAGCAGTAAATCTGCACTGAGTTAAGTGATGTTATCGTGTAGGTCATTTTTGAAAACAGCTTCCATTTTGATGTTATCAAATCAATCAATTACTCTTAAAACAGGAGTAAATAGATACCTTTTCAGAACGGATGACATCCAGGAGGTTATGTTTTTTTAAATCAGCTGCCAATTTGACCTTATCAAATCGATCAGATTTACTAAGACAGAATAGGAATTGTGTTAATTGATGTTATCAAAAAGTTCATATTTGAATTCAGCTGTCAATTTGATCTTATTTAATTGATCAGATTTACTATTAAGATGAGAATAAATAAATATTGAGTTGAGAATTGATGATACCAATAAGGTCATTTTTTAAAAATCCACTGCCAATTGGAAGTTATGATGTTGATCTGATTTACAATTATGACATGTGTAAATAGATACCAAGCTGAGATATCAAGGAAGTCATTTTTGGAATCAGCAGCCAATTATGTATCAGATTGATCAGATTTTTATAAATTCAGGTGTAAATTGATAGGGAGTTGAGCATTGATAACATCAACATAGTCATTTTAGAAATTGAACTTATCAAATCGATCAGTTTACAAATAAAGCAGGAGTAAATAGATGATGGACGAGAATTGATGATATCAAGAAGGTTATTTTTCATCACAGCTGCCAATTTGAACTTAGCAAATCAATTAGATTTACTATTTACTATTAAGACTGGAGTAAATAGATACTGAGTTCAGTATGACATCAAGGACATATTGATATCAGCTGCCAATTTTGAAGATCAAATCATTCAAATTTACTATTAAGAAAAAGTAGATAAATACGAAGTTGTTAACTGATGATATCAAGGTCATTTTTTTAAAATCAGCTGCTAATTTGATCGTATCACATCACTCAGATGTACTTATAAGATAAGAACAATAGATACCGAGTTGAATTCATATGACATCAAGTTTATTTTTGTAATCAGCTCTGTTTTACTTCATCAAATCAGTCAGGTTTACAATTAAGGCAGGAGTAAATAGGTAGTGAATTGAGAATTGATGATATCAAGAAAGTCATTTTAAAATTAAGCTGATACTTTGAACTTATCACATCGATCAGATTTACATTGAAGACAGGAGAAAATAGAGAATGCATTGAAAATTGATGATGTCACGAGGTCATCTTTGAAATCAGCTGCCAATTTTATCATATCAAATCAATCAGATTTACTATGAAGTCACGAGTAAATAGATACTAAGTTGAGAACTGATGATATCAAAAATGTCATTTTGAAATCTTTACAAAATTGATCTCATCAAGTTGATCAGATCTTGATTACATAGATATTGAGCTGAGAATTGATGATATCAGGAAAGTCATTTTGGAAATCGGCTGCCAATTTGATTTTATCAAATCGATCAGATTTACTATTATGACTGGAGTAAATAGATACCAAATTTTATCAGGACTATTGAGTCAGTTCAAATATTCATTCAGGAATACCATAACCTTTCAACTTGTGAAGACCAGTATTTCAAATCACTTCAACTATTTTATAAATATCCAAGTTACAGATTGTAGTTCCTTTTTTTATATCAGTTGCCAATTTGATCTTATTGAACCTTTCAGACTGATATATCCCGAAAAGGAATACAGCATAAAATGATCAGTTCAAGAATGGAACACCACACCGGGAATAATAAATACAGATTTATTGTGCTAAAGTACAACTAACAATAATAAACATATAGGCAAGCCACGGGTTGGAAGGAATCGACTATCGAATAGTGAATGCCTTCGCCTGAGACTTTTCTGTATTTGCTAGCCTTCCCACGCAAGGCCAGATGTGACACATGGTCATTTTTTGAGCCGTTATTTCCGGCCATATAGCCGGGCCAAAAAATTCTGTTTATTTTTCCCCAGTCGTGGTTCTACCCTTCGGCGGAGCCACGACTGGGTTTGTGCTCTCTGCTCGGAAGTGAGAGCGCCCTCTACTCGAAGTCAGAGAGTTGACGGTGTCCGCCGGGTAGTCGAGCGAATGCCTAAGGCTTTTGTATTTACTAGCCTTCCCATGCAAGGCCAGATGTGACACATGGACATTTTATAGTGGGTATTCCCGGCCATATAGCCGGGCCAAAATCCTCTGTCTGTTCTCCCCAGTCGTGGTTCTACCCTTCGGCGGAACCACGACTGTGTTGGTGCTCTCTGCTCGGAAGCAGAGTGCTGACGGTGTCATAGAGCAGTCAGGCGAATGCATAAGAATTTTCCATTTTTGTACTGCCTGCTCGTTATCGTCTTTTATAAAGTAGAGCATTTTATTCTCGGCGATGGCAGGATATTCCACTATAACGCTTTTCCCCGAGCTAAATTCTTCCTAGAATTTTGCTCTTAATATTTTTTCTCTTAGGATTTGGACATAGCCGTTTAGTCCTTTTCCTTTTCTGTACTTCTTCTCCTGTCCGTCCCTGTGTCTTTACTTTTAGGAGAATCAGTAGTTCTTTGTGTAGGTTTTACTTCCATAGGTACTCCATTGTTAGCGAGTGGTTTAATCTGGAATGTGTCATATATTACGTCCATTGGTATCTCTTGGTCATTTGTAACGGTTTTGATGTATCGGGGTCTCCAGCTGGTTTATGTCTTTTACAGACAAACTTCTCTCCTTTAATTATGGAGATGACTCTTGAATTTTCTATTTACTAAACCGTCTTCCCAAAAGTACTTTCCAGTTTGATAGTTTTTTAAAGAAGACCTTGTCACCTTCTTTTGCGATTTAATATCAGAGTTTGGTTTTATAAAACTCTTCTTTTTCTTTACTAACAACCTATCAGATATTGATCGAATGTTTCTCGCGTACATGACCTCAACAGGCGACAAATTTCCATAAATGTTCTGATTCGGTGTAATTCTATAAACCATCAGAAATGTTTGAATATTCTTGTCTTCGGTGTCGATCACATAAGCTTTTCTCATAGCTCTTCTAAACATATCGATGAAACCTTTCTACCTTTGAACGAACTTCCTTGTCCTTAGACGCCGTTAAACCTTGCACAAAATTAGACATTTAAACATATCTTCCTTAAGTTCTTTAATTTTGAAACGTTCGCACTGGAAGTTAACTTTCCCAGCGTACGCAACGAAATCTTCGTCCTTTTCTTTGATATTTAAGCATTTATGCCGTGTATGAAACAAACTGTCCCGTTCGCAAACATTTTCGATAATATTTCAACCGTTTCGTCAAACGAAATCTCTTCTGGTTTCTTTGGCAAATGAAGTTCGTGTACTTTTGCTGAGCACCGATTTTTTGTAATAAAAGCATAATTTTCTTCATCGGTCCATGATTTGCACCTTTTTGAAAAAATTGTCTCCTACCTTAAAAGGTACGAGAAATTTTTTTTTACAGATTGTAGTTATCTTTTTTTATATCAGTTGCCAATTTGATCTTATTGAACCTTTCAGACAGTATATCCCGAAAAGGAATACAGTATAAAATGATCAGTTGAAGAATGGAACTCCACACCAGGAATAAGAAATACAGATTTATTGTACTAAGGTACAATTAACAAAACAAACATATAGGCAAGCAACGGGTTGGAGAGGGAATCGACTATCGAATAGTGAATGCCTTCGCCTAAGACTTTCCAATATTTATTTTCGTATAGAATACAAAAATTGTGGTACAAGGCCAAAAGGGGAAGAGATAGAGATTGATACTCACTGAAACTATCCTATACCTAGCTAAACACTATCACGACCCATTCAGTCATTACAATTTGCACATTCACCACAAGAACCACCACCTCCCAATCCTTCATACACCACAATACTACAAACTTACAAGGGACACCAAAAAAAGGAGGAAAACCCATGACAATAAAAATGAATTTATATACAATATAATACATAATTTAAAACATTTAATGAAAGATGAAATGACGGAAAAGGGATGAACCCAAAAACAAAAAATTAAAAATACAACAATTTTTTTTTACTAGAATAATAAACAATGTTAGTAAGGCCGTCCATCCCAGAAAATGGTGGTCGCTGTATTCCGCCAAACGGTGAAATCAAGAAGCACACGCGGTAAGGGGATTGGGGGAATAAAATAGTGTGGAATGGGACAATAAAAGGCTGAACCCGCCAAGATAAAAGGAGGCCAAAACAAACTGGGGTGGTTGGGATTCTCGACTTGGATCATAACAAAAGAAAAGCCGGGTACAGGCCGGAACACATTCATTCACATTAACTGGGTACACAAAAGAAAGCTACCTTAATCAGGAGAGGGTTCCAAAGGAATCCGCCCCGATGTAATCAGCAGATCTAAAAGAGAAAATCAAGATAGCCCCGTTCACGCGAACCAGGCTCGCCACATTTTACCCACCTTTTGCTGAAGTTTGTCTAAGTCAAACGTTTCCAATCGGATTCTAATCCTTATTTTGAGCATCAGCTCAAAATATCAGATCAGATCTTGATGTGAAAGACGCTGACCTCGCAAGACTTCCTCCGTTTGCGTCGTCAGAATCACGATTCGAGCTGTGGCTCGTAACCACGACAGAAATACCATACGCTTTATCACAGAAAACGGGGCGACACAATGTGCAGGTAATGCACGATCAATAGTCACAAGCTCTCGCGGCACGATACGGCAGTCAACTGGCCATGCGGTCCCTAGATGGCGAACCCGCAAACAATGGTAGAAGGCGTGCGAAGCCGTTTCTTCCAAGACAAGGTTAGCATTCACAATCTGGCAAATCCGCCAGGTCTCATATGAAGGCCTTGTCGATGAGAGGCAACCGATTCCGAAGAGCCAATCGCCAGGTGAATGAATATTCAGAGCTGCTGAGATAATCGGTATCTGGCGCCCAAGACCAGAACGAGCGAAACTTATCCCCCCGAAAAGCGGAGCACATCACGTAATGAATCCTTCGCGACGCCCTCACTAACCCACGATAGAAGACTCTCTAGTCTGTGAAGAATCACTGGACGGTAGAATGGACCGAAAAGGCCGCCAGATATTCGAGGAGAAAACTCGATCGCACTCAGGAGCTTACGGCATCGCCTCCCGAGATGGGGGGGTGATAGAAAGGCTGAGCAACATCTCCTCACTATCCCCCTCAGCCAAAGAGTCTTCCACAATCGCTCGCCTGAGAAAAACCAACATTGACGCAACCTTTCTGGCCCACCAGGTACGGCATTCGGAACCCCCATGGCACGGACGTTGGTAACAAACACGTTTGTCGGCGTAGTGTTTGCGTCCTCTCCACAAGAGGAAAATGGCAAACGCTCGATCGCCTCCGCCGCGCCATCTACAAAGTGGAAGTACTGACAACCGGTAAATGATAATGGAAAAAACTTATGTAGCACACGCCTCAGTCAAACCTTTAAGAACAAATTCCTTCGACGCCAAATCTCGACCGACGTGCCGACCTTTGCCAGTACTTCTGACCAATTTTCTCCAACTGGAGGTCGAGGCCCAAACCACACTCCAAGAAAGCGGACATGGCCGTCTGTCCAGTCGAAGGGGCCCCGAGAGAGTAACACCTTTCAGGAACCTAACTACAGAGCCGGACGACTTGGTAATCTGGCCCCTGTCACCTGTTCGTACCGTTCAAGCGCCTTCTGTACCACCTCGATGTCACTCCGGAAGGACACGAAAGTATTAACGGCATCGGCGTACATGAAAACCCTGGCTCGAGCACCACCAGGGACAGCAGATACGTAGGGCCGGACTACGCCCTGTTCCTCCAGCCGGCAGAAAGGGGGTTAACGCCAGCATAAAGTAGGGGCGACAGTGGGCAGCTCTGTCAGACCGACCAAGACAGCGCCAGCACGCCCGACAACTTTACGTTCATCTGTATCACAGCCGCGGGGGATTGAAACAGGAGGTTAATCCAGCGGCGGAAGTTGGTTCGAATCCAGTGGCCTGCAGGAAAGCCGCCAGGTAACGATGGTCAACCCTATCAAATGACTTGGACTGATCTAAATTGATCAGCGCGGCTTCTTCGTCGTCTTTTATCCCCTCTATGATCGTGCGTATCAGATGCAGGTTGCTCTCTGAATTGTTCGGTCCTTCACAGCATAAGTCTGCTTAGATCCCAACAGAGACTCGACAACTAATTGCAAACGACTTTGAGAGATCTTGGCCAAAATGTTTAACTGTGTTTAGCAGAGTTATACGCCAGTAACCCTCTATCGCCTTCCCACATCCTTGCGTGATCACACCCCTGGTGAACCGATTGGGGATGGACCCTGCCGGAACCAGTTGCTGAACACGACAGTCAAAATCGGGACAAAGATGTGCAACAGCATTAAGTACAATTCAGAGTGCAAACCATCAGACCCGGCAATTTGCCTCTGCCGACCTTCTTCAAAGAAACCGTAGACTTCGTCCACCGTAATCTATCCCTCGCAGCTAGCAGCAGCGACCGGCAAATGCCGAGGAAAGTCAGCCAAATAGCTGCGAAACTCCTCATCACGGAGGCCAGGCTCTTTGGTAAACAGGATCTCGAAATGCCGCCGAAACGCCTCGCACATATCGTCAATCGACCGAAGAGCATGTCCCTCCGGGTTGCGAACCTCTCGGTCCGTACCGGTCATCGCCTCGGTAGATCTCTTCCTTGCGCAGTTCTGTGCCTATGTTCACAGCTTCGGAAGACATCTTGCTTAACTTATAGTCTAATTACCTGGTCCATGTAACGATCGCTATTCCATTACGCTACGGCCTTCTTAGCTACGGCTATCTCTAGGGGATCCCCACCAGCCACTGCCCGGGAATAGAGTGGCTCTAAGTGTTTTCATTATCAGCTTTATCTAGTTTGGGCGATTTGCTGAACTTGGTGGTGAAAGACCTAATACTACTCTTAAGTTCCTACCCACCTTATTCCCAATGACTCCAACAGATTAACGCCCCGCTGCAATAATTAGCTGGTACCAAGTCCCGCCTGTCCCAGTCAGGTAGCCTAACCAGTGGAACGTAGGACAATCTAAAAGATCTATGTCGGCTTCACGAACTAATATTCTATCCAGGTAGCTAGCTACCCGGGTAGAAGACCAGCCTATTAACCCGCTTGTTCCTCACACCCTTGTGATAGAGCCGGTATCTATTGACGAGCCCGAACTTCTCGATGAATCAGCAAGCTACGATCACGTGCCTTCCCGCTATCTTCCCGTCCTCTATCCCACTTAGGGTCCAGTATGGCATTCCAGTCTCCGACTAAGAAGAGTCGCGTTGAATCTACCAGGAAGTGCTTTAACAGCCGAAAAAATGAGACGCGCTCCTCCCGGTCGTTGGGCGCATAAACCGCAACCAGTCGAAACGCATTTCTTTTCACTGCAATATCGGCCACGATCAGCCGACCCTCGGCACCGACATGAATGGGATCTACCTTCGCGTCCAGAATACGCTTAACCAACAAAGAAACTCCTCTAGCCCTTCGGTTCCCGCATATGCTGAATAGATGACAAAGTCGTTGGAGCAGCACACAAAGCATCCGGTCTTGTAAACAAAGTGAGTCTCTTGGATCACGGCGACATCCACCCGAAGACAAAGTGTCCCGAAGCAGGCGGGGAGCCTTACTCCAATCCCTAAGGCCCTTCGCATTCAAGCTGGCTAGCAATTGACATCTTTTAAACCTGTAAATAGAAAAGCAAAGCGTACTCCTGGTCACATACCTAGCAGAAACCAATGGCAGTAGGCACCTCGACGGTCTGTCCCAGGTTTCCAGTTCCGATATCGGACATGTTCGTCCGTCCTGGTTAATCCCACCGACGTCCGTAGAAGAAGTTATTTTAACTGCCCTATATAGAAGGATGGAGAATGTCAGGGACTCTCCCAGCATAAAAATCATGAGAAAGCCTTTGCAACTATTTTGTGCCTGTCTGGGCCATTTTAATAGTGGGAAAACCTCAACGGCCCCCTGCACAAATTCCCAGGCCTTTATTTTTACCCCGGTATTCCTAATTAATGTAAGTACCCGAGGGCTCTGGAAATTTGCAGGGTCCTCGACTGACTTTCCGTCGACTGAGGTGAATTTAGTATTGGCCTTAGGAGGGCCTTCTTCGGAGAAGAGAGGTCACTCTCTTAGGCCTGTCTGTCTATTTTGCAGACATCATGTTTTTTCTGTGTTTTTCCCATTTTCGTGGAGGATTTATCTGAATTCGGGGAGGGATGATCAGCTTTAGGAGAGGAAGTTTCTGATTGGGAGGAGGGTGTGGGAGTTGTGGGTGAAGGAGAAGGTATATGTCTCACTGGGGAGGCAGACTGACTCCTCTCCTCAATGACAACAGTTCTGGTTACTGTTGTTGTTGCTGCGGTTGATTTTGTTGTTGTTGTTGTTGTTGTTGTTGTTGTTGTTGTTTAGCCTCTTTACGAGGCTTCTTTTTTCTGTGGATGGTGGTTTCTCATGTTGAAGAGGCGGGATTACACTTTCTTCCCTATCCTAACCACTTCCTTCCACTCTTCGGATTCATGTTTTTGGTCGAGTTTTTCAACTGCCACTGGTGTTTTTGGCACCGGCGGTGTTGCTGGTGTCACTGGTGATGCTGATTTCTGTTGCTCTACGTCAGATTCTTCTTCGAGGCACATCTTGGCCAAATGGCCCGCCGCACCGCATTGCCAACAATACGGCTTGCGACCCTCCACCACCACAAAACTTTTCGGCCCCTCCTGTAATGGGATGTCCGGTACACATGGGAAGGCCCTGTCACGACCTATGTATACCGCGGCATCCTCCGTGGCTCACCGCCTTGCTGCTGATTCGAGCCACATCGTCAACTGTTCGAAACCGGGCAAAGAAAGCACTTATATGGTCGTCCGAGATCTCCAGCGGAACCCGTGAATGGTAGTACGGGTCCTTCGGATTCCCATATGTCTCTGTCTGGAGCCTGATTCCTTCTCCATCAAAGTTGTTCCTACCAATTTCTTGGCTTCTTCCTCGGTACTTTCAGAAGAATGCCCATAGCCCCACCGGACCGACGTGCTAACATCTTTGGGGTGATTTTAAGGCTTTTGAGCGCTTCCTCCATACTTTCCCTGCTGACCCCAATAAACTTTCGGGTTTTTGAGTCTGAGGTTAACAGGGAGATCGTTCTTGTTGTAATCATTCACAACTTCAGGGATGACGATTAAGCGCGTTTCCCGATGCTAGCTACATCGACCAGGTCCTAGGTAGGAGAGTCGACGTAGGGCTCTTAAGTTGTCCAAGATTCCATTCGATAGTTTGCACGGCTCATAGGCTCGTCCTGATTCGTGTAAACTTAGATAAGTCTAAGGTTAAGTTGGCTGGCTACTGGAAATTGAACGCGTGTTATTTGCGATAGCCAAGATTTTCGGGAGCAGCTGTTACTAATATTAAAGCGGAATTGACAGGGGCTGTGGTTGAGAATAAGTGGTGGGCCTCTTTGAAATAAAACTTAGGTCGTTTGTTGCTGACTATAGTCGTCGGTTCAATATAGCTAATTTAGCAGCACAAACGGCAGTAGAGAAAAAGGTCGATCTGACAATCAAATCCCATAATTGTGGGGACGTAGCCTTAGCCTGGGAGCTGAACGCTCCTTGCTTATCAAGAAGGACCGGGCTCTGATAGCTGTCACTAGCTTCTTGTGGGGAGAAGGCAAATATCCCAAGGTGCGTCAGAAGATCTGTTACCTCCAACCTTTGTGGGCGGTCTGGGCACGCCAAGCGTTGACTTCGTCAACACGCTTCGCATTGGAGTTCCTAGATCGGATGTGTGTGTCACAAGCGGATGAGAACGGCCATCTTTGAAAAAGTCCATAAAATCTTTTCGTCAGCAGAAATGTGCACTCGTCCGAGAAGAGGCTTGCACTACTCGGGGCGAATGCTCCTATCACAAATGTCGGTTGGCTCGTAGAGTTCCTCTTGCGGGCGACGGAAGGCCTCTCCGACGTCCAAGCGTTGTCTCGTAGAGCGCTATGAAGTATTGGGAGGTGTACAGGATGAGCTGATAGGCGAGCTCGGGTTGACAAACGGGAGGCTCGCTCTATTTGGCCTTGGGCACCCGGGTTGAAATATTTCAGTTTCGAGTGTGCTTTTTCGTTTTTTGTTGTTGAGTTTAGATGTGTGAGTGTTTTAGATCGAATGAGTGTATTTATTCCTTTAAAATCACGCATTAATTTTGTCCAGTTAACTGATATTTCTGTTACATTTAAGTGTTGGGGGGGGGGCTTTATTACTAACATAATTATATTTAGTTTCTTGTAGATATTGTTACTTGACATTTTATATATTCAATGGGAAAATTTTTCAGTTGTTATTTTTTTGCCCTTACCCTGCACACAAAATTTTACATATATGAATTATATTTAGGACTTCATAGTGTATCTGAGGTATTATGGAAAATGTGGTAAGAATGGTAAGTAAGAATGTGGTATTTTGGTGTAAGGATTATTGTAGTTTGCTAGGGTCAACGGTTGTGAATAGCCAAGTCAAGTTTAACACGGATAATGACCAGCTTCCTCCTTTACCATTTTACCTTGTGCCATATTTGTACTTCTCGTACAATAAGTATCGTGGTATCCAACTGCTAACAGAATCGACGTCACTTACGAGCTTTGCCCAAGCAAAAGGCTTGGAAATCACTCGTGAATCCAATTTCTACTCTCGTCTTCTTATCATTTATTGACCGTTGAACTTTATGTTTAATAACCACGGCAATAAGAAAACAAAAGTCACTCACACACCCACTCAAACTGCCAATGAAATCAACAACTTCTCGATCATACAGAATATTCTTCAACAAACTTTCCCTCACACAGAATATCCTTCCACGAATTGTTCATCATTCAGAACATTCTCAACTATTCATTGATTACATCTTGATCATTCAAACAAGAAAATATCTTTTAAAATCAAATTACTTAAGTGAATATAATGAAATCGGCCGGAATTCGAACTCGGCTCCCCGATTTCTAGTTTGATTGATATCCCGTGCACCACAACACATATCCGCATTAAGTAATCATTACATTTTCCATTGTAAACAATCGTAACGTTTTGATGCTAACTTAAATCAAAACAAGATTTTCTGCCAAAATTTTGAACATGTTAGAAGGGAATAAAAATTTTAACAAAATAATTAAAAAAATTACTTTGATCTTTCCTCTTAATAATAATATAAACATTTTTGATGGAAAAAGTTTGTTTTATTAAAGTTCCGGAGCCTTTTCATTCATACTATGCTGTTTTTTCGTGATTTAATGGAGGTACCTGTGAAAGAGTTACGTCCCTTTTCATTAGTCTATCACTTTTATACATGTTTGGTCGAAATAAAATTGACGAATTAGTTTAAAACAACCATTTTTTTCTACAAAAGTTTTAATAAGTTTGAAATAATAATTTTTTTCTTAAAAATTGCCATTTTTTCTGGAAGAAAATTTCAATTGTTCAGTCGAAGAAATCTTTTTACTATATTTTTTTAATTGTGAAACAAAATGAATGTCGCATTTTGCCAGGCAGAAAATTGAGTAAATCTTTGGCAAAGTGTTCGAAGCCATTATTAACGCCGAGGTGGTTCAGCATCTCACAGCCCACCGGGCTCTTCTCGAACAAACAGTATGGTTTCCGCTTCACCATGTCTACTGCTGATATGCTAACGTCATCACCGAGTATATATACCAAGCTCTCGACAAGAATGGCAAGCTCGAACCGTTACTTGTGGATATCTCCAAAGCATTCGACAGAGTCTGGCATGCTGGCCTCTACGCAAACTATAAAGCTAAGGTATTAGTGGGCATTTGTTTGGCCTAATCCAGTCATTCCTCCTAACCCGCACATTGAAGGTGGTATTAAACGGTATGCCTCCCAAAAACGCTATCTACGAACGAGGTGTCCCTCAAGGCCCTATCTTAGGTCCTACGCTCCTTCTGATCTACATTAATGATCTCACGGTACCATAAGATCCCAAGTAGACATGTACGCCGATGACAACACAGTTTACTCTCGCCTCGAATCAAAATTCTGGTGTGGGCGACAAAGCGAACCTCGCTGCCGAGCTTGAGAAGGACCTCTAATCTGCAAGTGGACTGGGGTAGGAAATGGCTCGTAAATTTCAATCAACCATCATAGACAATCGCACCTGCCTCCCATTGGCATGGAACAGGCTTACCTCCCGAAGTAAAACACTACGCATCCTTGGTCTCACACTCCCATCGGACCTCAAGTGGAATGACTATATCAGATCTATTGCTAAATCCGCTGCTATGAAAGTCGGCTCTCTGCGAAGGGCGGAAGTTTTCCCGTCTGAATCTATCCTGCACATTTATAAATCTACCATCCGCCCGTGTATTGAATACTGCTGCCACATCTGGTCAGGTGCTCCTGCTACTCTCCTCAGGGTTCTTGACAAAATACAACGAAGAATCTGTAATGTGATCGATACCAACTTGGCAGACCGGCTGCAGTCACTCGCTCACCGGCGTGACGTAGCTTCCCTGTACCTCTACTATAATGCTCACGGCTTCTCCGATGAACTTAGATCACTGTTGCCCCCTATGTATGAATTGTGGCACGAGATACTAGATTGCCCAATTGAATTCACCCTTTTACAGTGAAACAGATAAGATGTAACCGCAATTTCTGCTCCAAAAGCTTCTTTTTCTCCTTTACACCTGCTCAAGATTCCTTCATGCTTGCTTCCCCGACAGCTACAATCTCCAGGAGTTTAAAATGTAAAGGTCCAATAGACACTTCTTCCACACTAACTCATTCTCTCAAACACTCTTCCCATCCTGCCCAATCCTCATCCTCGGTATCACCCGTCTATCACCCTCCCCTGACGACTCTATATCTAACCATTCTTTCTCAATACTTTCCCCTGTGTAACCCCCTAACCACTCTTTCTCGTCACTTCCCCCCTGTAGCAACCCCCTAACCATTCTTTCTCATCACTTTCCCCGATGTAACCCTCTGTGCAACAATAGCAGTGAAATGCCTTGCTTGGGGTGAAATGATTAAAAAAATGTCCGTTAGAAAAAAAATCAAGTTCAAAATATTGACTGAATAAAAAAACTTTTCATTTTGATATGAAATTGCTCTTCCTCACAAGAATAGGTTGGTGAGGAGAAACGGTTTAGTGAATGATAACCCTGATCTTGTGATAGGTAGTACGGGGTTACGTGATACCAATAGCTCTTGACCTCACACACACGCGCACGCGCACCTCAGTTCAAATTACAATTTTTTTTTTTAATTAAAAAATCGCAGAATAAGAAATTTTGAAAAATGAAGATGGTTCTTTCTGGTAGTTAAAGGAGTTATCTTGTAGACCAGATAGGACAATCGGCTTCATTTAAGTTAACTGTACTAATTCTGACACTTTTCTGTAACTGAAAATATTAAAAATAGAATATGACATCCACTCTCGGGTGAATGACACTTTTATTGCCGGACATGCTTGCAAATGCTAATTATTATTATTATTATTATTATTATTATTATTATTATTATTATTATTATTATTAAATGAATAAATAAAACGTTTTCACCCTGATTGACACGAGCGTACCAATGAAGTTAAAGCATACTCTGCCGAAGTTTTTGAAAAACTAAGCAAAATGCAAAGACCACAAATGGAAACATAAACAAACATGGCACGTCAAACCTACAACTGTTTGGCTGGAGCTTTGGGTCTGATTAAGAATGGAACAATTAGAAATTAACAAGATCTCTATTTTCTCTCTACAGAAAATTTAAAAATATAGTTTTAACAAGCACAGCCTGGATGAAGCTGGTGTCTTTGCCCCAACGCTTCAGCAGGTGTGTAATCAAATTGTTTCGCATGAACAACAACAGTGAGGGTGGCATAGATAATTATCGACTTTTAACGATGTTCTTCAATAATGACTTAAAGATTTTCTCCTTATCCAATTTCAGCAACTACTAATAGAACATTTTGTATGAACTCTTGATACTTTAACTTTCTCAATGAACATTAACTTCTGCAACATGTTATTCCTCCTTTTAATAAATTTCTATTTTAACATTCAAAATGTCTATTTTTATTCTTCCATTCTTCTACACTAATCCACACATTCCAACTGACAACCAACCTTCTGATGAAAACATTGTGATAATAATTCTGCAACGAAATCCTGAAAGCTGTAGGGAGTTCGGTTAGAAGTAGATACAAAGGCCAAACCAAGAAACATTAACAACTCCTACTACTTCAAAGTCCTATCCAGTTCCTTAGAGTACTATTTGACAGCAACCATAATGACCTTGAAACAAAATTTTAAAGATCCAATTTTTAAAGTTTTCTCGAAGTTGTTTCCAGATAAATCTTGCCTGTTCAACTCGGGATTGTACTAGTTGTGGTGCAGTGGATATCGACTCGGAACAGCGATAAATCGGGAGTCAGTTCGAATTCCAGTTGAACACCTTGCATTCTTGCACAAATAGCCGTGGGAAAGGTATTAATCCGTTTCTTCCCTCCAGTTATATAATAATAGGGCAGAGTGGGTTGGCTGGCAAAAAGTCTAGCGCAGAAAGCAATGGCAAACTGGTGGGATAATCTTCTGCCTGATAAGTCTATCTCTTTCGGGACATGATCGCTTAAACATTAATATCACGTATCGCACTTAACTGACTAATTTATTATCAAACCAAGTCCCTTGGGTACCTCCACAAATTCACGATACCAAATGTTTAAAATGATTTTTGTTTTAATAAAAAAAAAAAATCTTTCAAGATTTTATTTAAGTTTTAATTTTCAAGTTAATTTTCAATAAGCCAAATAATTTTCTGTATTTCAATAATTTTAATTTTGTGGAACCAGTTAAAGTAATCACCTTCTACTTCAACAGTTTCTTTTCTCGCACTTCCCATTTGTGGAACTCCTTTCGTTTACTTACATACCTGATATCTTCTCTCTCAAAATATTTAAATGCAACGTCAATTGCCATCTTCTGTCTTCTTGAATCCCGTTCATCTTTAATATTTTCTTCAATACCCGCTGTACCCAGTCTTTTCTCTCACTGTAACGCCTCCCCTCCCATACGTAGTTCTCTTTTAGCAAAAAAATCTTCCACAAATAATATATACTTTTCTGAAACCCTTTTTGTGGAATAGCTGATTTGATGTATAATCCATCCAATTTTAAACAATTATTATTTCCTTTAAGTTTTCCATAGAAATAGATTTTCTTACTGTGGTTTGTAGCTGTTTATCGAAACTGTCGATCGGTTTGACAGTGTGATGACAGACTAATGTTTATTTTTAGTTTATGTTGTACTATGAGGGCTTAACCGTCAAAATAATTACAACATGAACGTCTTTTTTATATATAAATTTTAAGTCCTCAGTAATGTTAACAATTTAAAGAAAACATTCACCGGAATCTAATGTTTTCTTGACTTTTGAATACTTTCTGTGTTTAAATTGACTATATTGCTTGTATTCTTTGATAATCTCATATATGTACCGTATTTACAAAAATTGTACATTTACAAAAACAATTCGAAATTCTTTTTGAAAAAATACTGAGAGTAAAAAAGCTTTTAGCCTTTTTTACGATTTATGATAGGAGATAGCTTTATTCACTAAACAGTTACACGACTGAAACTGAATTAAAAAAGATTTTAAAATTTCTAGTTGAAATTGTAAAAAAATGAAAAATAAATCTTGTAAAAATTCATTTTCGTTGAATTTTTTAAAGGCAAGTTTACTTCTATAAAAGTAGACAAGTTGATGAATGAATCGTTGAGGAAAGGAATTGTTTTCCCTTGGACAACATACCAGTCAATGGCTCTTCCGTGGGTTATTTAGTGCTAATTGAATTCAGCTAATTTGTTGCTTTCCCTTTTGCGAGCTACAATCCATTTATATTCACCTCTCATTATGGGCTAAATAGTAAGGTAAACTGAATTTTTTAATCTTCAGTAGCAACCAGTATAAGAGAAGGAAAACATTTCCAAAACCGGCGAGTATGGCTCCTTTTTTTATCCTTCCCAAGAAATCATAGAAATTTAAATTTAATAAAGAAAATAGGACTCTGTAGAAATATGACATTAAAAAGTAAAATGACAACACATTGTAAGAAAATGTGTTATGAGCAGTGTTAAAAAAAGTTTGTTAATTGTCGCCGCTTGAGTACCCGCAATCACAGTTAACAGCTGACGAATGATAACATTTGTTTAAACTGTTAGTTAAAGTTAGTGTTACTGTTATTTGATACAAATTATTATCGCATACACTTAGTATGACTGGTATAAATCATTTGATAAACATTTGACAATAAAATTTGCTAATTCTGGAGATTATTTATTTGACTACAACATAGAAATTCATTTTACAACATAGAGATTCCATTTCATTTATTATTAAAGAAATATATAGGCCTCAGTTACAATAATTTTGTTGTGTATATCTGTCGGACTGTGAGCCTGAAGCAATGGTACAATTGGGATGATATCTGATTAATAACCCAACTGTCGGGTTTCAATTCCTGGTAGTGGATGCCGCCCTGCTGACGGAATTTAAATATGGGACGAAACGGCCGTCCAGTGCTTTCCGCATTCTGTTGGGGTCGAATATAAGCTCGATGAATTACTTAATTATTAAATCCTCCTACTATTTCTATAATATACTTATATATATATATATATATATATATATATATATATATATATATATATTAGTCTACAAAAACAATTTAGATATTCTACAATTTCATGGGTAATACGTATTTGCAGGCAAACCTGTTTGTCAGACCCAAATGACACAACAGTTAATATTCAAAATTCATTGAGTTCTTTGAGTTCGTCTCTATCAGAATTTACCTGACTTAAATACCAAATATACGTTATATATATATCCACTCTTGTCACGCTCATGGAAGAAATACGGTACGGGGTAGCGTTAGAGAGACTATGACGAAGCAGCGTCCAGCTCAGTTCATTCTCTTACTACCAGTTATTAAACTTTACTACCAATTCGGAAAACTCTGCCGCATGTTTGCCCTTTAACAGTGCCTCATTTTTTATTGTTTTACAATAATTATGTCGTCAGTAGTGCAGAATATATATATATATTGAAACTAAGTTGTAGAACTCGTAGGTTTTTTTAACCGTTGTTCATGCATTCATTTTTATAAAGAGTGCTCGATACATACATAGAGCGTTATATATATATAAATATATATCTCTCCATTATAATAAACGTTGTACTTTTATTTGTATATATATGTACAGAATCGATAAACACACACACAAATAAATCTATCTATCTATCTATCTAATCTATCTATCTATCTATCTATCTATCTATATATATATATATATATATATATATATATTCTTTTATCACGCTCAGGAAACATCTAATAATTCTCTCTCAAATATTTAGCCGTCATTTTTGACAGCGGGGGGTACACTCGTTTCATAGTGATCTAAAGATACCTTCATTTTTTGTCCTCGGTAAGCTAGTCAATTCATTGGGGATTAATTTTACTTAAAAAGACAATTGAAAAATGAATAGAAAAAGAAAAATAATGAAAATAAAGAGAAAATTTTTTAAAAAAAGCAAAGAAATATGGATTAAGTAAAGAATGAGCTTAGAATGAATAAATTGACTCTCTAGAAAAATTGAATTGGTTGACATGACATCAAGCAAGAATAGAACCCACCATACAAATTTTAAAAACACTGCTTATCAGACGAGCACTTTTACCTCTCGACATTCACAGCAACAGATGTAAAATCTTTGACGCTTTTTAGACTGAAACAGTTACGAAATTTTTTTATGACAATATTTAGATGTTTGTGTAAAAGGCACAAAGAGAGATAGAGAGAGAGAGAGAGAGAGAAGAAGATAAAGGGAAAAAGAGTAAATTTGGAAAGAGAGAGAGAGAGAGAGAGAGAGAGAGAAAGAACCCTGAAACAAAAGACAAAGAACCGAAAAAGTGTAAACGATAGGAAGAAAGAAAAAGAAGGAAAGTAAGAGAGAGAAAGAAAGAGAAAGAGAGAGAGAGAGAGAGAGAGAGAGCGCACATGAGGAGAAACAAAAAAGAAAAAAAAACGAACAGAAAGAGAGATGTTGATAATCAGTTCCAAACAATGTCATTATTTTGTATCTTTTTTGAACACGGACTGCCAGGAATCTTGTTAATGTTTTGGTTATTTAATTTTTTTAACGTGTATAGATCTTCAATTTTGTTTATTTCCTTATTTATTTTCTATCTTCTTGAATACCATTTACCTTTTATCCTTTCTTCAATACCCCCTGTACCCAGTCTTTTCTCTCTCTCTGTAACCCCCTATGCACTAGTGGCGGTCCTGCTTTACTTGGGTTTGAAATGATTAAATAAAAACAGAAAAAAAGCTATCAGGTGATTGTTGAATATTTTAGTTATTCTTTCTATTAATCTGTCGGGTACCATAGGACTTTTATTGATTAGTTCTTTATCCCCTCAGACACGTGTGAATGGGAAAAATATATTCATATCAACAAGTGTTTGTGGACTATAAATTGAAAGTTGCTGGTCTTGGGAATTAAATCACAAAACACGGTCTAACCTTGTGCCAGAGGAATTTTCAAACGGATGTTAATCCTTTTTAATATAAATGGTTATCCTATGAAGCGGTATCGATAAAGTGTTCACTTTTTTCACTACCTTTTTTTTTTTTTCGTCTATGTGCCTTGTCCTTTCAGGATATTGGCGAATCGTAGCCTTCCACGTCTCCCTATCCCTGGTGGCTCTTAGCACGCTTTCTCACATGCCACGCAACCCCCGTTCTACCATCCACCCGCTCAAGCCCGTCACTTATGTTACACGCTGCTTTCTCCTGTCTCTTTCACTTTATCTTGCCTATGAGTATCAAATTCTCCAAGCCCTCCTTTCTCCATTTGCATGCCCCAGGAACTTTTGCTTTATTTTTTCTATTGCTCAATATTAATTAGCTTTTCGTTTCCATCCTTTCTAAAACCTCATCATTGCTCACGTGTTCGAATAATGTTATCCGCAGCATCCTTCTGTAGAACCACATTTCAGTTGCTTCGTTTTTCTTTCCATCTTCGATGAGATTGTCATCAATGCCATATTGAAGAACTGTCATCATATAGCAATCCAGTGCTTCTTTGTTTCTAGTGAAAATTTCCTGTCTCTTAATACTCTACTCAGCTTTGGAATTCTTCCTTCGCCATGCAAGTTAAGCCGTCGGATGTCTGAGTCGCACTTTCCCGTCGTACAGAACACTTCCCAGGTATTTAAATGTTTGTACCTGCTTGATTTTAGTATCCCCACCTGTACTTGGCATTTGAGCTGCTCATTTTGCAGATGAGCATACATTTGGTTTACTTGTAGTTTATTTGTCATTCTCTTCAGCTACCTTTTGTAGGAGGTCTTGTAGTTTCCTTTCCGTGTCTACTATGTCACTGTATCATCTGCGTACCTTATGTTGTTCAGATTGTAGCCCCGATGACGAATCCAGACATAAATTCAAGAGTCCTCAGAATAGTCTCTCGCTGTACAATTTTAATAGATCCGGTGAAAAGGCATCCTTTTCTTACGCTGGACAATCATTAATAATTAAGGAGGGATTCGAAACAACAGAAATATGGTTCTGAGGGATGCTGAGAGTACAATGGACCAAACTTGTAAGCAACGACAAGATATTAGAGGATGGAAACGAAAAGTAAAATTAAACTTAACATCAGGAAGAGACAGTAATTTCTGATACATGTAATGAGGAAGAAGGGTTTGGAGAATCTAATATCCACAAGACGGATAAAAGTAAAGAGATACAAAGGAAAGTAACACAATCATGCTTGATGGGCTTGGAGAGCAATTAGATGGCAGAGCAGAATTAGGAGAGATATCAAGAAAAGTGTTAAGAGCTACAAAGGATAAGGAAGATGTGGAGGGCCATGATCACTTACGTCCTGAAGAAAGACTGTACATAAAAGAAAAAAGAGAATCATTATTATACACTGTTAATTCATTTATGAGTGAAAATCATTCCTTTTTTTATTGTTGTACAAAGGTAATACAGTAAGTATTACCATCATTTTAATAGTTGATTTGCTAAGCGCTGCTTAGATGCGGCACAACGCCGAAGGTATGGGGCACCCAGTGAGGATCGAGCTCACTACTCAGTTGTAATAGGTTCTAGCAGAATTAGAGTTGTTCACCATTACACCACGCTGAGGTGCCCAAAATTGTCTATGCACCGCTTAGATGTGGCACAAGGCCGAAAGTATGGGGTACCCAGTGAGGATCGAGCTCACTACTCAGTTGTAATAGGTTATAGCGAAACAGGGTTGTTAACCATTACACCACGCCGGGAATTAACCCAAAATTGTCTATGCACCGCTTAGATGCAGCACAACGCCGAAAGTATGGGGTACCCAGTGAGGATCAAACTCACTACTCGGTTGTGTAATAGGTTCTAGCGAAACAGGGTTGTTAACCATTACACCACACTTGAGAACCTTACCAATATTTAATAGTGGTCGAGAATTCATTTAATTCATTAAAATCACTTTTAATATTTTATTTTCATAATTTTTATTATAATGCATTTATTATAATTTTAAAAATTTTTAATAATATTTTAATAAATAATGAATGTTTTGCAGGTAAAGTGGAGAGTGTAAATGACGGGGGTTAAACTGTTGGAACATTTGATGGTTGATACGTTTGTATAATCAATACAATACGATTTCTACATGTTTTGTTTCTCATTACTGTATATCTACTTCTGCACTACCTCAACCTGTATTTTTTTTTTCAAAGATTCATTAAAGTTAATCTGAGAGCCTTTACATACATATTCATTTGGAGGATTCCTTATTGCATTACTGTTTAAGAGAATTCTGTCTGATCAACATATTACAAACAAAATATGGATATATCGTAATATAATGTATAAGTAATGTGAAGTGGGTGGGAACAAAATATGAAATAAGCCTATTTTATTCTTACTTTATCCGCCTAGGGATTTTAATAGAATGTCTCTATCCGATATAGAATTTCGTCGGCAGCATAACGTAACAGAGGGCAGGTAAACATCTCATTAACAAATTCAAATTGTGAAAATCAAACTAATAAAAGAAAATGGGACAAAGAAATGTGATTATAAGTAATTAATTAATTCTTATATGAAGCATAAATTAAACCGAAATATCTGATGAATATTGTATTATTACCATTTTTCTGTTGTGTAAGTCTCAATTGAATGACGTTTTAGTTTCAGCGGCCATCTTACTTAAAATGAAAACAGTCTGGGTCTGACAATTTTACCCGACGTCGGTTAGATTCTTCAAAAGAATGGGGAATCCGTTTTTATTAAATAAGAAAAAAAATGTGAATAGGACTTAACTAAACATATTGTCCCTGCTGAAGTTAGGACATCTAGTTTCGCACATTACCAGAATATTGATTCGTAGCTGATTGAGGGTGTTGTGGTATAGTGGATATCGACTCGGAACGTCAAATCGGGAGCCGAGTTTGAATTCCTTGCATTCATTCGCACAAATACCCTTAGGAAAATTAATCCGTCACTTCCCTCCACTTATGGGTTAAATAATAGGACAGATTGGGTTCTATAGCCTTGGCCGACAACCAGTCTACCGCAAACAGCAATGGCAACCTACTGAGGGATAATCTTTTACCCAGTCAGTCACGTCTCTTTTATGATATGATCGCCCAAAGCGTGTATCTTAACTGACTGACATTATATATATATATATATATATATATATACACGTTACAAATTAAACTAAGCACAACTGACTATATCGGAGAACTAATTTCAAATGCCGGCCTCGTCTGTCGCGTTCATTTCCTTGGGAAAGGCATAGGTTTATTTTTTCCTTCCATCAGCAGAATAGCAGAAGAACTGCTCTAAATTCAAAACCGTAAAAGAGGCAACGATAAACTACTCCACTATCTTTCCGAGGAAGTCATCACAATTCAAAAAAGCAGAATCTGAGAATATTTCCGGATATTTTCTTTCTGAATTTGACTTAGAAAGTTAAGGAGATAACTACATGGCCATTAGAGTGGCATCGCACACGGAATGAGTATATACCTCAGTGATCATAATAAAGGGTTCGGTTCGATTTTTTCCTAGCACCTCAAGAAGGCCGGAGTGTACAACTGTCGTAAATATGACAGTAAATATGAGGACAATAGTCCGAACAATGTAAATAGTGTAAATAACGACCTCATCTCAAGTATAGACGAACAATTTTCTTTATTGAACAAACCATGAGTTTGTATTAGACCAACTTACTTTTTCCTTAGTTTTTGTAGATCAATTGTTTGGATTGTCGTCTCAAGGATGGCCCTTGTCTTGAACGCCTATTAAGACTTAACCCCACCCGAACCTCAAGCGGAATTCTGTATTCATGGTACATCTTTAAAAAGGCTGGGGAAATAATTAGTTCTGTGTAACGCTTCAGTAAGCACCTGAACCCCCCGCCGCCCTGCTATGCTCTGCCTTTACAAGATACCAGGTCAAACCGAAAATGGAATACTGCTTCCATATCTGGATAGGAGCGGTCGGGTTTTTGTTTCCGGTCTTAACATGACTCCAAAAAGCATTACACGTCCTTGTAGGTGATAATTATACTTTTCTACCTTACAACCTCTTTTCCCACAGACGACTCACGACTCCATCGACATTTTCATGATAAATGTTTCTCCATTAGTTAGTCACTAATTCTAAACACTCACAGCAAAGACCGGCTATGTCACGTACACAGTCAAATAATCTATCATTCCTTTCACCTCAGAAGAGTCCCACTCTAACAGCTTCCCATGAAACGCTACTTTTTTGTGGAATCGACTCCCAAGAGGATCCTTTCCATTTTGAACCTCTTCAAGTTTAGGTTTAACCGTTATTTTTCACACTTATCTTCATTGGCTGTTTTCCTTACTGCTCATACAACAATCTTCTTCAGTGACCCCCACTTCATTGAGTGGCGATGGATGAATTTTCGTCTAAATTATGCGAAAATGAAAATAACAATGACATCTCATTTTATCAGATATATTTACCAAAATTACAAAAATATCTTGAAATAGTGATAGAATTATTCAATAAGTGTCATTGGCCTAACCACAGCTTCCAGACGATTTCGAATCATCTACAACTCTTCTGGACGGTCTCCTTGCTTAAGTTGGTGAATGCTGCCATATTTCTTGCCTTCAGTTAATCTTTGGCGTTACAAGAAGTTTTGGTGGGCTCTTTCTCAACTGCATACCATGCATATCAAAGCGTGATGGGTTGCAGTTTAGGGAGTTAGATGGCCAGGTGTAATGGGTGATGTGACCGCAAAAATTGTCTGACAACCATGACGTGGTCCTCCTGCTTGTGTGGCATGGTGCAGAATCATGTTGCTAGACATAGGGTTTTCCTAGCAGCCACCCTCTTGCTACAGAGCAGCACTACCTCCTCATAGCACTTGATGTAGGCCCCTGTGTTGAACTTGAGTCACTGTGGAAAGATGAATGGAGGCATAATATCCACATCACTAGTGACCACTCCAAATATGATTTCTATTTCACTAAGTCTTTCAATTATCTTCCAAGAGTTTTTTAAAAATAGAAATCCACTCAAAAGCAAAACCTGAAATGCTTTGCAGGATTTATTTCTTCCTAACTGATATTGATTTTATTGGAAATAAAATATGCCCACCACTGAATTAAGTGCATTTACAAGGAAGAAAATTATGTTGAAAAATAAATATTTTTGTGTAAATTAGAAGCTACCATATTACTGATGCTTCTACTTATAGGCCAAGGTATTTATATCAGACACATAAAAGGTAATGAAAATGTAAGAACAAAAATGGATAAACATGCCACAATAAGACATGGCATCAAAAAGGATAATTCCCCACCTCCCCCAACACTACTTTTCTTTTTTAATTACCTTCACTTTTTTGACAATGTTTATTGCTTTAAGAAGCAATGATTAAATTGAACAAAACCTAAAGATATCAAAGTAAAGTTATTTATTTTCTAACACAGCTCTTAAGAATTGACACCAAAAATATTTTTTATATTTGACACTATTTTATTGCTTATTGAAATGGTTGACAAAACATTGGCTAGTTGCCAGTTGATTCAAACTTTATGAAACCAATAATAAATATTTCCTCATAATTGGTTTTCATATTTTAATAATTTAATGTTTATATGTTATGACTAAAATATTTTTATATTTATAAATTAGTAAATGATGATTGTTGCTTTAGTCCTACCTGTAATAGTTTTTAGAGTTTTGTAAATATAATATTATTCTTATAAATAAATAATCTTATAAATAATGTTTAATATTTTTGTTCTAAATTCTAAAGAAAAGAAAATGAAGGTCATTAAAAAGAAACCTTGTCATGTGAAAAACCATTCCTTTGACGTTATGTCTTATTGCAGCACATGTTTGTCCATGTTTGCCAAATCAGGGAAAATGTTGGGGAAAATGAATGAAAAATCACACAAAAAGACAGAAAACTTTAATTCTTATTTTATTTCTTAAGAAATTCTCAACCAAATTATTTGGCCAAGGCAGATGGCTACAGTGACATTTGCTTTCATCTCATTAATAGCAGTTGGATATATTTTTTATTTCGTCCTTTAGGAATTCTAAAATAAAGCATTAGAGAGAACTGGCCAATTTTTATTTGCTGTTACAATCATTAAAAATCTTTTCTTCTTAGCATTCCTTTGAAGTCATTTGTGTCATGTCTCACAAGTAAGGGATAACCTTAATAAGACACAAAGCGGCTGCTTGGCATGAAAGAGAATAAGGAACTTTAGAAGGAACGGAAATATAATCCTAAACATAAAGAAACAAGGAATAAATTTCTACTCCTGTTAAAAAAAAAAAAAAATTGGGAAAGGAGTATGAAGTGGATGATAGGTAAATTTATGGCTCTTATAAAATAAAGGAAAGCTACAAGAACAACTCAAAACACTTACCCACCTATTATTTTTGTTTAAAATATGGTATTACAAAACCAAGTCAATGTTGACTGAGCCAAACTGTAGTCAAAACCATTTTTCAATCCAACTAATGATGAACTTCAAAATGCTCAAAATGTGGTTGATTCTTAGAGACAAACATTTAACCAACTTAAGCAATTTTGTTTGTCAACTGTTGCAGTAGAAAATCCAATACCATTCTGGTTGTATGGCAAATGGATCAAACTTTCTTTTTTAATTATCTTACTCCAAGCAATTATACAGTGACCACATGATCCTTAAGGTATGACCTCCTAGTTATCCTTACTTATTATGTGGGGGAGTGCAGTTGAGCGAGTAACCAACAAAACTCCTTATAACACGAAGATGAACTGAAGGCAGAAATTATGGTAACCATTCCGCCAGCTTCAACAAAGAAACTCTCCAGAAGAGTTGGAGGAGATTCCAAAATTGTTTGGAGACTGTGGCTGGAAAGCCAATGGCAATTTTATTGAATAAATTTACTCTTTAGTATATCAAATATTTTTGTGTGATTTTTTGTAAATATATTTGTTAAAAAAAGATTTTTGATATGTGTATATATATATATATATATATATATATATATATATATGGAAAAACTTTTATACATATATACATAAATGTTTAAGCTATCATTCTACAACCATGTGACCACTTACAGCTAAGAAAACTACCATGTATTTATTAACTATTGCCGGTCAAAATGCAACACGTAATTATGTTTCCTACGATGGAGCCTATTGTGTACATTTGCCCCGTAAAATATGTAATATCTAAGATGGTTGCTAGATTATGTCACCAGAAATCAAATCTCACCTGTATCCCAAATGCGACTAAAAGAAAATTTTAAAAAATAAGCCTTTATATTTAATTCTAATTCTGACGTTTTAAAAATTCATTTGGTCAACAAAAAAATATGAATATTTCCCCCGTAATTTTGAAACAAAAGAAATATTAAAAAAAAAAAAAGCGTTTTTTTCAAACAAAAACAAAACATGTAAAAAAAGTTCCAATGGATTGTTGGTATTTAATTTTTTTTTTTAATATTTCACTCTTCTGAAAATAAAATTAAAAAAATTGACTTTTTTTTTTTTTTTACAAATATTTCATGCGAAATCAACTGTCTGTAATTTGTGTGGCATTAATGTAACTTTCCTCTAAAATTAAATGTCTACATTTTTAAATATTTTCGAAATGTTTTCTAGTTTTGTATTCAAAAATATGTTGTTGAGGATATTTTTGTTTTCCTTCAAACATGTGTTATGGTAGTTTTCTTCAAATGTATTGTTGGTAATATTTTTTTCTTGGCATATGATTCTTGGATGCAGGGGAGCAGAAAGAAATATTTCCAGATACTGCATGGTCAGAATTTCCAGAGTGAAGAGCGGCATAGCATGACATGAGTCAAGGATCGAGGTAAAAGAGAAGAAATCTAGAAGAGAAACATTTCCTTCAGGATTACTGGGGAAATGTGTGGGGGAATCCACGACTTTAGTGAGTGATTGAGAAGTTCAGAGATTGGACAACAGCAAGATCGGTGACAGAATGTTTAAGCGAGTTGTCATGATGGGTATTAAAAAGTCACTAAACACAGATACATGTGCAAATGTATGTAGTGAAATGGCCTCGTCTATAGTGTCAGAAATACCATCTAGTTATCAGCAGTCATGAAAAGGGGAGCAATATAGTTTAATAGTTTAATAAGCAGAGAGAGGTAGAGACATGTAAGAATGGTCTAGAGATTCAAGAG
>JBBBDQ010013055.1:0-18846 GCA_037127315.1 Ascarosepion bandense
CTGTTTCTTCCAAGACAAGGTTGCAGCATTCACAATCTGGCAAATCCGCTGTAGTCTCATATGAAGGCCTTGTCATTGAGAGGCAACCGATTCCGAGCCAATCGCCAGGTGAACGAATATTCAGAGCTGCTGAGATAATCGGTATCTGGCGCTCCAAGACCAGAACGAGCGAAACTTATCCCCGAAAAAGCGGAGCACATCACGTAATGAATCCTTCGCGACGCCCTCCACTAACCCACGATAGAAGACTCTCCCTAGTCTGTGAAAGATCACTGGACGGTAGAATGGACCGAAAGGCCGCCAGATATTCGAGGAGAAACCTGATCGCACTCGAGGCTTACGGCATCGCCTCGGAGATGGGGGGGGGTGATAGAAAGGCTAGGCAACATGTCCCTCACTATCCCCCTCTCAGCAAAGAGTCTTCCAAAATCGCTCGCCTGAGAAAAACCAACATTGACGCAACCTTCTGGCCCACCAGGTACGGCATTCCAAGACCCCCCATGGCACGGATCGCTGCAATGTCTACGCCATCGGCGTAGTGCTCATGTCCTCTCCACAGAAGGAAAATGGCAAAACGCTCGATCGCCTCTTACGCCATCTACAAAGTGGAAGTACTCGACAACCGGTAAATGATAATGGAAAAAACTATGTAGCACACGCCTCAGTCAAACCCTTTAAGAACAAATTCCTTCGACGCCAAATCTCGACCGACGTGCCGACCTTGCCAGTACTTCTGACCAATTTTTCTCCAACTGGAGGTCGGGCCCAAACCACACTCCAAGAAAGCGGACATGGCCGTCTGTCCAGTCGAAGGGCCCCGAGAGAGTAACACCTTTCCAGAACCTAACTGCAAGCCGGACGACTTGTTGCGGTTAATCTGGCCCCTGTCACCTGTTCGTACCGTTCAAGCGCCTTCTGTACCACCTCGATGTCACTCCGGAAGGACACGAAAGTAATAACGGCATCGGCGTACATGAAAACCCTGCCTGAGCACCACCAGGGACAGCGATTCCACGTAGGGCCGGACTGCACGCCCTGTTCCTCAGCCGGCGAAAGAGGGGTTCCAACGCTAAAGCATAAAGTAGGAGCGACAGTGGGCAACTCTGTCAGACCGACCAAGACAGCGCCAGCACGCCCGACAACTTTACGTTCATCTGTATCACAGCCGCGGGGGATTGAAACAGGAGGTTAATCCAGCGGCGGAAGTTGGTTTCGAATCCAGTGGCCTGCAGGAAAGCCGCCAGGTAACGATGGTCAACCCTATCAAATGACTTGGACTGATCTAAATTGATCAGCGCGGCTTCTTCGTCGTCTTTTATCCCCTCTATGATCGTGCGTATCAGATGCAGGTTGCTCTGAATTGTTCGGTCCTTCACAGCATAAGTCTGCTTAGGTCCCAACAGAGACTCGACAACTAATTGCAAAACGACTCGGAAGATCTGGCCAAAATGTTTAACTGTGTTTAGCAGAGTTATACGCCGGTAACCCTCTATCACCTTCCTCACATCCTTGCGTGATCACACCCCGTGAACCGATTGGGGATGGACCTCTGCCGGGAACCAGTTGCTGAACACGACAGTCAAAATCGGGACAAAGATGTGCAACAGCATTGGTACAATTCAGAGTGCAAACCATCGAGACCCGGCAATTTGCCTCTGCCGACCTTCTTCAAAACCGCGTAGACTTCGTCCACCGTAATCTATCCCTCGCAGCTAGCAGCAGCACAAAATGCCGAGGGAAAGTCAGCCAAATAGCTGCGAAACTCCTCATCACGGGAGGCCAGCCTGGTAAACAGGATCTCGAAATGCCGCCGAAACGCCTCGCACATATCGTCAATCGACCGAAGAGTATGTCCCTCCGGGTTGCGAACCTCTCGATTGTACCGGTCGTCGCCTCGCGAATCTCTTCCTTGCGCAGTTCTGTGCCTATGTTCACAGCTTCGGAAGACATCTTGCTTAACTTATGTCTAATTACCTGGTCCATGTAACGATCGCTATTCGGGTCGCCAGCACGGCCTTCTTAGCCACGGCTATCTCTAGGGGATCCCCACCAGCCACTGCCCGGGAATAATTAGCTTCTAAGTGTTTTCACATTGTCAGCTTTATCTAGTTTGAGCCGTTTGCTGAACTTGGTGGTAAAGACCTAATACTACTTTAAGATTCTACCACCACTTATTCCCAATGACTCCAACAGTTAACGCCCCGCTGCAATAATTAGCTGGTACTGAAGTCCCGCCTGTCCAGTCAGAGTAGCCTAACCAGTGGAACGGGACAATCTAAAAGATCTATGTCGGCTTCACGAACTAATATTCTATCCAGGTAGCTAGCTACCCGGGTAGAAATAACTATTAGCCCACGCCGACATTCTCACACTTTGTGATAGAGCCGGTATCTATCGACGAGCCCGAACTTCTTTGATGAGATCAACCAAGCACATCACGTGCCTTCCCGCTATCTTCCTGTCCTCTATCCCACTTAGGGTCCAGTATGGCATTCCAGTCTCCGACTAAGAAGAGTCGCGTTGAATCTACCAGGAAGTGCTTTAACAGCCGAAAAATGAGACGCGCTCCTCCCGGTCGTTGGGCGCATAAACCGCAACCAGTCGAAACGCATTTCTTTTCACTGCAATATCGGCCACGATCAGCCGGCCCTCGGCACCGACATGGATAAGATCCACCTTCGCGTCCAGAATACGCTTAACCAACAAAGAAACTCCTCTAGCCAACCGGTCTCCCATGCTGAATAGATGACAAAGTCGCTAGACAGCACACAAGCATCGGTCTTGTAAACAAAGTGAGTCTCTTGGATCACGGTGACATCCACCTCGAAAGACAAGATGTCCCGAAGCAGGCGGGGAGCCTTACCCAATCCCTAAGGCCCTCTCGTA
This sequence comes from Ascarosepion bandense, assembly GCA_037127315.1. Classification (NCBI taxonomy): domain Eukaryota; kingdom Metazoa; phylum Mollusca; class Cephalopoda; order Sepiida; family Sepiidae; genus Ascarosepion; species Ascarosepion bandense. The sequence continues at coordinate 2,887 of JBBBDQ010013055.1, forward strand.
TCTAAGCTGGCTAACTTAATTGACATCTTTAAACCTGTAAATAGAAAGCAAAAACATTACTCCTGGTCACATACCTTTAGCAGAAACCAATGGCAGTAGGCACCTCGACGGTCTGTCCCAGGTTTCCAGTTCCGATATCGGACGTAATCTGTCCGTCCTGGACAATCCCACCGACGTCCGTAGGGAAAGTTATTTTAACTGCCCTATATAGAGAAGGATGGAGAAATGTTAGGACTCTCCCAGCGCAAAAATGTGAAAGCTTTCTGTAACTATTTTGTGCCTGTCTGGGCCATTTTAATAGTGGAAAGACCTCAACGGGTCTCTGCACAAATTCCCAGGCCTTTATTTTACCCCGGTATTCCTAATTAATGTAAGTACCCCGAGGGCTCCTGGGAAATTTGCAGGGTCCTCGACTGACTTTCCGTCGACTGAGGTGAATTTTAAAATAATGGCCTTAGAGGGCCTTCGGAGAAGGCGAGGTCACTTTCTTAGGCCTGTCTGTCTATTTTGCAGACATCATGTTTTTTCTGTGTTTTTCCCGTTTCTGTGGAGGATTTATCTGAATTGGGGAGGGATGATCAGCTTTAGGAGAGGAAGTTTCTGATTGGGAGGAGGGTGGAGAGGTTGTGGGTGAAGGAGAAGGTATATGTCTCACTGGGGAGGCAGACTGACTCCTTCCTCAATGACAACAGTCTCTGCTGCTGTTGTTGTTGCTGCGGTTGATTTTGTTGTTGTTGTTGTTGTTGTTGTTGTTGTTGTTGTTTAGCCTCTTACGAGGCTTTTTCGTGGATGGTGGTTTCTCATGTTGAAGAGGCGGGGATGCCACTTTCTTCCCTATCCTAACCACTTCCTTCCACTCTTCGATTCATGTTTTTGGTCGGAGGTTTTTTCAACTGCCACTGGTGTTTTTGGCACCGGCGGTGTTGCTGGTGTCACCGGTGGTTGATTTCTGTTGCTCTACGTCAGATTTTCTTGAGGGGCACATCTTGCCAAATGGCTCGCCGCACCGCATTGCCAACAATGCGGCTTGCGACCCTCCACCACCACAAAACTTTTTCGGCCCCTCCATATTAGGATGTCCGGTACACGTAGGAAGGCCTGTCCACGACTATGTACACCGCGGCATCCTCCGTGAGTACACCTGCCTTGCTGCTGATTCGAGCCACATCGTCAACTGTTCGAAACCGGGCAAAGAAAGCACTTATATGGTCGTCCGAGATCTCCAGCGGAACCCCGTGAATGGTAGTACGGGTCCTTCGGATTCCCGTATACTCTGTCTGGAGCCTGATTCCCTTCTCCATCAAAGTTGTTCCTGCTAATTTCTTGGCTTCTTCCTCGGTACTCAGAAGAATGCCCACATAGCCCTGGACCGACGTGCTAACATCTTTGGGGTGATTTTAAGGCTTTTGAGCGCTTCCTCCATACTTTCCCTGCTGACCCCAATAAAATCCGGGTTTTTGAGTCTGAGGTTAACAGAGATCGTTCTTGTTGTAATCACATTCACAACTTCAGGGATGACGATTAGCGCGTTTCCCGATGCTAGCTACATCGACCGAGTCCTAGGTAGGAGAGTCGTCAGGATGTAGGGCTCTTAAGTTGTCCAAGATTCCATTCGATAGTTTGCACGGCTCATAGGCTCGTCCTGATTCGTGTAAACTTAGATAAGTCTAAGGTTGTTGGCTGGCTACTGGAAATTGAACGCGTCATTATTTGATAGCCAAGATTTTCGGGAGCAGCTGTTACTAATATTAAAGCGGGAATTGGATTTGGGCCGTTGAGAATAAGTGTGGCCCTCTTTGAAATAAAACTTAGGTCGTTTGTTGCTGACTATAGTCGTCGGTTCAATATAGCTAATTTAGCAGCACAAACGGCAGTAGAGAAAAAGGTCGATCAGGCAATCAAATCCCATAATTGTGGGGACGTAGCCTTAGCTAGGGCTGAACTGGCCTCCTTGCTTATCAAGAAGGACCGGGGCTCTAGTAGCTGTCCTCCTCTCTTGTGGGGAGAAGGCAAATATCCCAAGGTGCGTCAGAAGATCTGTTACCTCCAACCTTGTGGGCGGTCTGGGCACGCCAAGCGTTGAGCTTCGTCAACACGCTTCGCATTAGGTTCCTAGATTTGATGTGTATGCAAGCGGATGAGAACGGCGCCATCTTTAAAGAAAAAGTCCATAAAATCTTCATCCTTGAGAAATGTGCACTCGTCCGAGAAAGAGGCTTGTCAAATTACTCGGGGCGAATGCTCCTATCACAAATGTCGGTTGGCTCGTAAGTTCCTTGTATGACGGAAGGCCTCTCCGACGTCCAAGCGTTGTCTCGTAAGGCGCTATATGAAGTATTAGGGGAGGTGTACAGGATGAGCTGATAGGCGAGCTCGGGTTGACGAAGCAGGAGGCTCGCTCTATTTGGCCTTGGGCACCCGGGTTGAAATATTTCAGTTTCCTCAAGAGTGTGCTTTTTCGTTTTTGTTGTTGAGTTTAGATGTGTGAGTGTTTTAGATCGAATGAGTGTATTTATTCCTTTAAAATCACGCATTAATTTTGTCCAGTTAACTGATATTTCTGTTACATTTAAGTGTTGGGGGGGGGCTTTATTACTAACATAATTATATTTAGTTTTTGTAGATATTGTTACTTGACATTTTATATATTCAATGGGAAAACACTTTTTCTGGGTTGTTATTTTTGCCTTACCCTGCACACAAAATTTTACATATGAATTATATTTAGACTTCATAGTGTATCTGAGGTATTATGGAAAATGTGGTAAGAATGGTAAGTGCGGCAATGTGGTATTTTGGTGTAAGGATTATTGTAGTTTGCTAGGTCAACGGTTGTGAATAGTTAAGTCAAAGTTTAACACGGATAATGACCAGCTTCCTCATACCATTTTACCTTTGTGCCATATTTGTACTTCTCGTACAATAAGTATCGTGAGTATCCAACTGCTAACAGAATCGACGTCACTTACGAGCTTTGCCCAGCAAAACGCAGGAAATCACTCGTGAACTAATTTCTACTCGTCTTCTTATCATTTATTGACCGTTGAACTTTATGTTTAATAACCACGGCAATAAGAAAACAAGAATTCACTCACACAATTCCACTAAACTGCCAAGCTGAAATCAACAACTTCTCGATCATACAGAATATTCTTCAACAAACTTTCCCCTCACACAGAATATCCTTCCACGAATTGTTCATCATTCAGAACATTCACTCAACTATTCAATTAAGTTACATCTTGATCATTCAAACAAGAAAATATCTTTTAAAATCAAATTACTTAAGTGAATATAATGAAATCGGCCGGAATTCGAACTCGGCTCCCCTGATTTCTCGTTCCGAGTTGATATCCAATGCACCACAACACATATCCGCATTGGCAATTATTACATTTTCCATTGTAAACAATCGTAACGTTTTGATGCTAACTTAAATCAAAACAAGATTTTCTGCCAAAATTTTGAACATGTTAGAAGGGAATAAAATTTCAACAAAATAATTAAAAATTACTTTGATCTTTCCTCTTAATAATAATATAAACATTTTGATGGAAAAGTTTGTTTTTATTAAGTTCGGGGCCTTTTTCATTCATACTATGTTGCTTTTTCGTGATTTAATGGAGGTACCTGTGAAAGAGTTACGTCCCTTTAAATCTGATCTATCCACTTTTATACATGTTTGGTCGAAATAAAATTGACGAATTAGTTTAAAACAACCATTTTTTTTCTACAAAGTTTTAATAAGTTTGAAATAATAATTTTTTCTAAAATTGCCATTTTTCCTGGAAAATTTCTGTTCAGTCGAAGAAATCTTTACTATATTTTTTTAATTGTGAAACAAAATGAATGTCGCATTTTTATGACAGAAAATTGAGTAAATCTTTGCAAAAGTGTTCAGCCATTATTAACGCCGAGGTGGTTCAGCATCTCACAGCCCACAGGCTCCTCTCGAACAAACAGTATGGTTTCCGCTTCACTATGTCTACTGCTGATATGCTAACGACCATCACCGAGTATATATACCAAGTTCTCGACAAGAATGGCGAAGCTCGAACCGTTGCCTTGATATCTCCAAAGCATTCGACAGAGTCTGGTATGCTGGCCTCCTACGCAAACTATAAAGCTAAGGTATTAGTGGGCATTTGTTTGGCCTAATCCAGTCATTCCTCTCTAACCGCACATTGAAGGTGGTATTAAACGGACATGCCTCCCAAAACTATTCACGAACGCGGTGTCCCTCAAGGCCCTATCTTAGGTCCTACGCTCCTTCTGATCTACATTAATGATCTCCCCGATGCCATAAGATCCCAAGTAGACATGTACGCCGATGACAACACAGTTTACTCTCGCCTCGATCAAAATTCTGGTGTGGGCGACAAAGCGAACCTCGCTGCCGAGCTTGAGAAGGACCTCTAATCTACAGTGGACTGGGGTAGGGAAATGGCTCGTAAATTTCAAGTAATCAACCATCATAGACAATCGCACCTGCCTCCCCCATTGGCATGGAACAGGCTTGCCTCCCAGAGAGTAAAACACTACGCATCCTTGGTCTCACACTCCCATCGGACCTCGCGGGAATGACTATATCGAATCCACAAGCAATCCGGGCTGCTATGAAAGTCGGCTCTCTGCGAAGGGCCCGGAAGTTTTTCCTGTCTGAATCTATCCTGCACATTTATAAATCTACCATCCGCCCGTGTATTGAATACTGCTGCCACATCTGGTCAGGTGCTCCTGCTACTCTCCTCGGGGTTCTTGACAAAATACAACGAAGAATCTGTAATGTGATCGATACCAACTAGCAGACCGGCTGCAGTCACTCGCTCACCGGCGTGACGTAGCTTCCTGTGCCTCTACTATAAATACTTTCACGGCTTCTACTCCGATGAACTTAGATCACTGTTGCCCCCTATGTATGAATTGGACACGAGATACTAGATTAGCAATTAGGTCCCACCTTTACAGTGAAACAGATAGACGTAAACTGCAATTTCTGCTCCAACAGCTTTTTTCTCACTTCCCGCCTGTGGAATTCCCTTCCCATGCTTGCTTCCCCGACAGCTACAATCTCCAGGAGTTTAAATGTAAGGTCAATAGACACTTCCTAACACACTAACCTATTCTCTCAAAACACTCTTCCCATCTACCCAATCCTCATCCTCGGTATCCTTACCCGTCTAATACCCTCTCTCCCTCTGACATTTCCTATATCTAACCATTCTTTTCAGTACTTTCCCCCTGTGTAACCCCCTAACCACTCTTTCTCGTCACTTCCCCTGTGTAACCCCCTAACCATTCTTTCTCATCACTTTCCCCGATGTAACCTCCTTCAGCGCAACAATGGCAGTGAAATGCCTTGTTTAAAAAAAGAAATGATTAAAAAAATGTCCGTTAGAAAAAATCAAGTCTAAAATATTGACTGAATAAAAAAACTTTTCATTTTGATATGAAATTGCTCTTCCTCACAAGAATAGGTTGCGGAGGAGAAAATTGGTTTAGTGAATGATAACCCCTGATCTTGTGATAGGTAGTACGGGGTTACGTGATACCAATGGCTCTTGACTCACACACACACACGCGCACGCGCGCACTCAGTTCAAGTACAATTTTTTTTTTAATTAAAAAATCGCAGAATAAGAAATTTTGAAAAATGAAGATGGTTCTTTCTGGTAGTTAAAGGAGTTATCTTGTAGACCAGATGGGACAATCGGCTTTATTTAAGTTAACTGTTGCACTAATTCTGACACTTTTCTGTAACTGAAAATATTAAAAATAGAATATGACATCTACACTCTCGGGTGAATGACACTTTTATTGCCGGACATGCTTGCAAATGCTAATTATTATTATTATTATTATTATTATTATTATTATTATTATTATTATTATTATTATTAAATGAATAAATAAAACGTTTTCACCCTCTGGATTGACAATGAGCGTACCATCGAGACAAAAGCATCTCTGCCGAAGTTTTTGAAAAACTAAGCAAAATGCAAAGACCTGGAAATGGAAACACATAAACAAACATGGCACGTCAAACCTACAACTGTTTTGGCTGGAGCTTTGGGTCTGATTAAGAATGGAACTCAATTAGAAATTAACAGAATCTCTGGTGCACCATCTCTACAGAAAATTTAAAAATATAGTTTTAACAAGCACAGCCTGGATGAAGCTGGTGTCTTTGCCCCAACGCTTCAGCAGGTGTGTAATCAAATTGTTTCGCATGAACAACAACGGTGGGGGTGGCATAGATAATTATCGACTTTAACGATGTTAAATAATGACTTAAAGATTTTCTCCTTATCAATTTCAACAACTACTAATAGAACATTTTGTATGAACTGATACTTTCTAATCTTTCAATGAACATTAACTTCTGCAACTTATGTTATTCCTCCTTTTAATAAATTTCTATTTTAACATTCAAAAAATGTCTATTTTATTCTTCCATTCTTCTACACTAATCCACACATTCCAACTGACAACCAACCTTCTGATGAAAACCTTGTGATAATAATTCTACATGAAATCCTGAAAGCCAGTAGGGAGTTCGGTTAAGTAAGATACAAGGCCAACCAAGAAACATTAACCAGCTCCCTACTACTTCAAAGTCCTATCCAGTTCCTTAGAGTACTGAGCTGACGGCAACACCAATGACCTTGAAACAAAATTTCAAGATCCACTTTAAAAAGTTTTCTCGAAGTTGTTTTCAGATAAATCTTGCCTGTCTAACTCGGGATTGTACTAGTTGTGGTGCAGTGGATGATGACTCGAACGATAAATCGAGTCGAGTTCGAATTCCAGCTGAACACCTTGCATTCACTTACGCACAAATAGCCGGGAAAGGTATTAACTGTTTCTTCCCTCCAGTTATATAATAATAGGGCAGAGTGGGTTTGGCTGGCAAAAAGTCTAGCGCAGAAAGCAATGGCAAACTAGTGCGGGATAATCTTCTGCGCCCTGTCAGTCAAGTGTCTCTTTCGGGACATGATCGCCCAAGCGTATATCACGTATCGCACTTAACTGACTAATTTATTATCAAACCAAGTCCCTTGGGTACCTCCACAAATTCACGATACCAAATGTTTAAAATGATTTTTGTTTTAATAAAAAATCTTTCAAGATTTTTATTTAGCTTTTAATTTCAAGTTAATTTTCAATAAGCCATAAATAATTTTCTGTATTTCAAAACTAATTTTAATTTTGTGGAACCAGTTAAATGCACCAGCACTTCTACTTCAACAGTTTCTTTTCTCGCACTTCCCATTTGTGGAACTCCTTCGTTTACTTGCTTACCTGATATCTACTTCCTCAAAATATTTAAATGCAACGTCAATTGCCATCTTCTGTCTTCTTGAATCCCGTTCATCTTTAATATTTTCTTCAATACCCGCTGTACCCAGTCTTTTCTCTCACTGTAACGCCTCCCCTCCCATACGTAGTTCTCTTAGCAAAAAAAAAATCTTCCGCTAAATAATATATACTTTTCAAACTCCTTTGTGGGATATTAGCTGATTTGATGTATAATTAATCCAATTTTAAACAATTATTATTTCCTTTAAGTTTTCCGCGCAGAAATAGATTTTGTTACACTGTGGTTTGTAGTTGTTTATCGAAACCGTCGATCAGTTTGACAGTGTGATGACAGACTGCTGTTTATTTTTTAGTTTATGTTGTACTATGAGGGCTTAACCGTCAAAATAATTACAACGCGAACGTCTTTATATATAAATTTTAAGTCCTCAGTAATGTTAACAATTTAAGAAAACATTCACCGGAATCTAATGTTTTCTTGACTTTTAGATACTTTCTGTGTTTAAATTGACTATATTGCTTGTATTCTTTGATAATCTCATATATGTACCGTATTTACAAAAATTTGTACATTTACAAAAACAATTCGAAATTCTTTGAAAAAAAATACTGAGAGTAAAAAAGCTTTTTAGCCTTTTTACGATTTATGATAGGAGATAGCTTTATTCACTAAACAGTTACACGACTGAAACTGAATTAAAAGATTTTAAATTTCTAGTTGAAATTGTAAAAAATGAAAATAAATCTTGGCAAAAAATTCATTTTTCGTTGAATTTTTAAGGCAAGTTTCTTCTATAAAAGTAGATGCTTACGAATGAATCGTTGAGGAAAGGAATTATTTCCTTTGGACAACATACCAGCCAATGGCTCTTCGTGGTGGTTATTTAGTGCTAATTGAATTCAAAGCAATTTGTTGCTTTCCCTTTCGCAGAGGCTACAATCCATTTATATTCACTCTATTATGGGCTAAATAGTAGGGTAAACTGAATTTTCTAATCTTCAGTAGCAACCAGTATAAGAGAAGGAAACATTTCCAAAACCGGCGAGTATGGCTCCTTTTTTTATCCTTCCTAAGAAATCGCAGAAATTTAAATTTAATAAAGAAAATAGGACTCTGTAGAAATATGACATTAAAAAGTAAAATGACAACACATTGTAAGAAAATGTATATGAGCAGGTGTTAAAAAAAAAAAAGGTTTGTTCATTGTCATATGAGTACCCGAATCCTGGAATAACAGCTGACGAATGATAACATTTGTTGAAAGCTGTTATTAAAGTTAGTGTTATCATTATTTGATACAAATTATTATCATACACTTAGTGGCTGGTATAAATCATTTGATAAACATTTGACAATAAAATTTGCTAATTCTGGAGATTATTTATTTGACTACAACATAGAAATTCATTTACAACATAGAGATTCCATTTCATTTATTATTAAAGAAATATATAGGCCTCAGTTACAATAATTTTGTTGTGTATATCTGTCGGACTGTGAGCCTGAAGCAATGGTACAATTGGGATGATATCTGATTAATAACCCAACTGTCGGGTTTCAATTCCCAGTGGATGCGCACTGCTGACGAGTCCCAAAATATAGGACGAAACGGCCGTCCAGTGCTTTCCGCATTCTGTTGAGGTCGAATATAAGCTCGATGAATTACTTAATTATTCAAATCCTCCTACTATTTCTATAATATATATATATATATATATATATATATATATATATATATATATATATATATATATATATATATATTAGTCTACAAAAACAATTTAGATATTCTACAATTTCATGGGTAATACGTATTTTGCAGGCAAACCTGTTTGTCAGACCCAAATGACACAACAGCTAATATTCAAAATTCATTGAGTTCTTTGAGTCTGTCTCTATCAGAATTTACCTGACTTAAATACCAAATATACGTTATATATATATCCCTCTTGTCACGCTCATGGAGAGAAATACAATTGCGAGGTAGCGTTAGAGAGACTATAGCGAAGCAGCGTCAGCTCAGTTCATTCTCTCTTACTACCAGTTATTAAACTTTACTACCAATTCGGAAAACTTGCCGCATGTTTGCTCCTTTAACAGTGCCTCATTTTATTGTTTTACAATAATTATGTCGTCGAGTAGTGCAGAATATATATATATATAATAAACTAAGTTGTAGAACTCGTAGGTTTTTTAACTGCTGTTCATGCATTCATTTTTATAAAGAGTGCTCGATACATACATAGAGCGTTATATATATATAAATATATATCCTCTCCATTATAATAAACGTTGTAATTTTTATTTGTATATATATATGTACAGAATCGATAAACACACATAATAAATAAATCTATCTATCTATCTATCTATCTATCTATCTATCTATCTATCTATCTATCTATCTATCTATATCTATATCTATATATATATATATATATATATATATATATATATATATTCTTTGTCACGCTAGGAAACATCTAATAATTCTCTCAAATATTTAGCCGTCATTTTTGACAGCGGGGGGTACACTCGTTCATAGTGATCTACCTTCATTTTTTGTCCTCGGTAAGCTAGTCAATTCATTGGGGATTAATTTTACTTAAAAAGACAATTGAAAAATGAATAGAAAAGAAAAATAATGAGAAATAAAGAGAAAATTTTTAAAAAAAGCAAAGAAATATGGATTAAGTAAAGAATGAGCTTAGAATGAATAAATTGACTCTCTAGAAAATTGAATTGGTTGACATGACATCAAGCAAGAATAGAACCCACCATGCAAATTTTAAGAAACACTAGCCATCAGACGAGCAACACACCTCGACATTCACAGCAACAGATGTAAAATCTTGACGCTTTTTAGACTGAAACAGTTACCAGAATTTTTTTATGACAATATTTAGATGTTTGTGTAAAAGGCACAAAGAGAGATAGAGAGAGAGAGAGAGAGAGAGAAGATAAAGGGAAAAAAGAGTAAATTTGGAAAGAGAGAGAGAGAGAGAGAGAGAGAGAGAGAGAGAGGAAAGAAACTGAAACAAAAGACAAAGAACCGAAAAAGTGTAAACGATAGGAAGAAAGAAAAGAAGGAAAGTAAGAGAGAGAGAGAAAGAGAAAGAGAGAGAGAGAGAGAGAGAGAGAGAGTACATGAGGAGAAACAAAAAGAAAAAAACGAACAGAAAGAGAGATGTTGATAATCAGTTCCAAACAATGTCATTATTTTGTATCTTTTTTGAACACGGACTGCCAGGAATCTTGTTAATGTTTTTGGTTATTTAATTTTTTTAACGTGCATAGATCTTCAATTTTGTTTTATTTCATTTATTTTCTATCTTCTTGAATACCATTTACCTTTTATCCTTTCTTCAATACCCCTTGGTACCCAGTCTTTTCTCTCTCTCTGTAACCCCCTATGCACTTAGTGGTGGTCCTGCTTTGTTTGGGTTGAAATGATTAAATAAAAACAGAAAAAAAGCTATCAGGTGATTGTTGAATATTTTAGTTATTCTTTCTATAATCTGTCGGGTACCATAGGACTTTTATTGATTAGTTCTTTATCCCCTGTGACACGTGAATGGGAAAAATATATTCATATCAACAAAAGTGTTTGTGGACTATAAATTGAAAGTTGCTGGTCTTGGAATTAAATCACAAAACACGGTCTAACCTTGTGCCAGAGGAATTTTCAAACGGATGTTAATCCTTTTTAATATAAATGGTTATCCTATGAAGCGGTATCGATAAAGTGTTCACTTTTTCACTACCTTTTTCGTCTATGTGCCTTGTCCTCTCAGGACGTAGGCGATCATGGCCTTCCACGTCTCCCTATCCCTGGTGGCTTCAGTACGCTTTCTCACGTTACACCACGCAACCCCGTTCTACTCATCCACCCGCTCAAGCCCGTCACTTATGTTACACGCTGCTTTCTCCTGTCTCTCTTCTACTTTATCTTGCCTATGAGTATCAAATTTCTCCAAGCCCTCCTTTCTCATTGCATGCCCCAGGAACTTTAGCTGTTTTTTTCTATTGCTCAATATTAATTAGCTTTTCGTTTCCATCCTTTCTAAACCTCATCATTGCTCACGTGTTCGAATAATGTTATCCGCAGCATCCTTCTGTAGAACCACATTTCAGTTAGCTCGTTTTCTTTCATCTTCGATGAGATTGTCCAGCATTCAATGCCATATTGAAGAACTGTCATCATATAGCAATCCAGTGCTTCTTTGTTTCTAGTGAAAATTCTCCTGTCTCTTAATACTCTACTCAGCTTCTGGAATTCTTCCTTCTGCCATGCAAGTTAAGCCGTCGGATGCCTGAGTCGCACTTTCCGTCTTCTGTTAGAACACTTCCCAGGTATTTAAATGTTTGTACCTGCTTGATTTTAGTATCCCCACCTGTACTTGGCATTTGAGCTGCTCATTTTGCAGATGAGCATACATTTGGTTTACTTGTAGTTTATTTGTCATCTTCAGCTACCTTTTGTAGGAGGTCTTGTAGTTTCCTTTCCGTGTCTACTATCAGCACTGTATCATCTGTTATGTACCTTATGTTGTTCAGATTGTAGCCCCCGATGACGAATCCAGACATAAATCCAAGAGTCCTCAGAATAGTCTCGCTGTACAATTTTAATAGATCCGGTGAAAAGACACATCCTTTTCTTACGCTGGACAATCTCATTAATAATTAAGGAGGGATTCGAAACAACAGAAATATGGTTCTACAGAAGGATGCTGAGGATACAATTCAAACTTGTAAGCAACGACAAGATATTAGAGATGAAACGAAAAGTAAAATTAAACTTAGCGATCAGGAAGAGACAGCTGAAATTTCTGATACATGTAATGAGGAAGAAGGGTTTGGAGAATCTAATATCCACAAGACGGATAAAAGTAAAGAGATACAAGGAAAGTAACACAATCATGCTTGATGGGCTTGAGCAATTAGATGGCAGAGCAAGAATTAGGAGATATCAAGAGAAAAGTGTTAAGAGCTACAAAGGATAGGAAGATGTGGAGGGCCATGATCGCCTACGTCCTGAAGAAAGACTGTACATAAAAGAAAAAAGAAGGAATCATTATTATACACTGTTAATTCATTTATGAGTAGAAATCATTCCTTTTTTTATTGTTGTACAAAGGTAATACAGTAAGTATTACCATCATTTTAAGAAGGATTTGCTAAGCGCTGCTTAGATGCGGCACAACGCCGAAGGTATGGGGCACCCAGGAGGATCGAGCTCACTACTCAGTTGTAATAGGTTCTAGCGAGACAGAGTTGTTCACCATTACACCACGCTGAGGTGCCCAAAATTGTCTATGCACCGTTTAGATGTGGCACAAGGCCGAAAGTATGGGTACCCAGTGAGGATCGAGCTCAATACTACTCAGTTGTAATAGGTTATAGCGAAACAGGGTTGTTAACCATTACACCACGCCGAGGTGCCCAAATTGTCTATGCACCGCTTAGATGCAGCACAACGCCGAAAGTATGGGGTACCCAGTGAGGATCGAGCTCACTACTCAGTTGTATTAGGTTCTAGCGAAACAGGGTTGTTAACCATTACACCACGCTGAGGAGACCTTACCAGTATTTTAATAGTGGTCGAGAATTCATTTAATTCATTAAAATCAATTTTTAATATTTTATTTTCATAATTTTTATTATAATGCATTTATTATAATTTTTAAAATTTTTAATATTTTAATAAATAATGAATGTTTTGCAGGTAAAGTGAGTGTAAATGACGGGGTTAAACTGTTGGAACATTTGATTGATACGTTTGTATAATCAATACAATACGATTTTTACTAATGTTTTGTTTCTCATTACTGTATATCTACTTCTGCACTACCTCAACCTGTATTTTTTTTTTTTCGAATTCATTAAAGTTAATCTAAAGAGGCCTTTACATACATATTCATTTGGGATTCCTTATTGCATTACTGTTTTAAGAGAATTCTGTATCGTCGACATATTACCGACAAAATATGGATATATCGTAATATAATGCATAAGTAATGTGAAGCGGGTGGGAACAAAATATGAAATAAGCCTATTTTATTCTTACTTTATCCGCCTAGGATTTTAATAGAATGTCTCTATCCGATGTCTAGAATTTCGTCGGCAAAGCATAACGTAACAGAGGGCAGGTAAACATCTCATTAACAAATTCAAATTGTGAAAATCAAACTAATAAAAGAAAATGGGACAAAGAAATGTGATTATAAGTAATTAATTAATTCTTATATGAAGCATAAATTAAACCGAAATATCTGATGAATATTGTATTATTAAATTTTTATTTTCTGTTTATTGTAAGTCTCAATTGAATGACGTTTTTGGATTAAAGGCCATCTTACTTAAAATGAAACAGTCTGGGTCTGGACAATTTTACCCGACGTCAGTTGGGTGCTAAAAGGGTAAGAGTCCGTTTTTGTTAAATGAAAAAAAAATGTGAATAGGACTTAACTAAACATATTGTCCTCAAGGAAGTTAGACATCTAGTTTCGCACATTACCAGAATATTGATTCGTGGCTGATTGAGGGGTGTTGTGGTATAGTGGATATCGACTCTCGGAACGTCAAATCGTGGAGCCGAGTTTGAATTCCTTGCATTCATTTTCGCACAAATAATCTCTTGGGAAAGGTATTATCCGTCACTCTCCACTTATGGGTTAAATAATAGGACAGATTGGGTTCTATAGCCTTGGCTGACAACCAGTCTACCGCAAACAGCAATGGCAACCTACTGAGGGATAATCTTTTACCCAGTCAGTCACGTCTCTTTTATGATATGATCGCCCAAAGCGTGTATCTTAACTGACTGACATTATATATATATATATATATATATATACACGTTACAAATTAAACTAAGCACAACTGACTATCGGAGAACTAATTTCAAATGCCGGCCTCGTCTGTCGCGTTCATTTCCTTGGGAAAGCATGAGTTTATTTTTTCCTTCCATCAGCAGAATAGCAGAAGAACTGCTCTAAATTCAAAAACCGTAAAGAAGGCAACGATAAACTACCTAATTATCTTTCCGAGGAAGTCATCACAATTCAAAAAAGCAGAATCTGAGAATATTTCCGGATATTTTCTTTCTGAATTTGACTTAGAAAGTTAAGGAGATAACTACATGGCCATTAGAAGTGGCATCGCACACGAATGAGAATTATATACCTCAGTGATCATAATAAAGGGTTCGGTCTGATTTTCCCTAGCACCTCAAGAAGGCCGGAGTGTACAACTGTCGTAAATATGACAGTAAATATGAGGACAATAGTCCGAACAATGTAAATAGTGTAAATAACGACCTCATCTCTTGTGAAGTATAGACGAACAATTTTCTTTATTGAACAAACCAAAGTTTGTATTTAGACCAACTACTTTCATGGTTTTGTAGATCAATTGTTTTGGATTGTCAGCGTCTCAAGGATGGCCCTTGTCTTGAACGCCTATTAAGACTTAACCCCACCTGAACCTCAAGTGAATTATTCATGGTACATCTTTAAAAAGCGTCAGTGGTTACCTGTTCTTGTGTAACGCTTCAGTAAGCACCCTGAACCCCCGCCGCCCTGCTATGCTCTGCCTTTACAAGATACCAGGTCAAACCGAAATGGAATACTGCTTCCATATCTGGATAGGAGCGGTCAGGTTTTTATTTTCCGGTCTTAACATGACTCCAAAGCATTACACGTCCTTGTAGGTGATAAATTATGCTCTACCTGGCAACCTCTTTTCCTGCTGTAGACGACTCACGACTCCATCGACATTTTCATGATAAATGTTCTCCATTAGTTAGTCCCACTACGCACACACCAGCAAAAGACCGGCTATGTCACGTACACAGTCAAATAATCCTCATTCCTTTCATATAAGAAAGAAGTCCCACTTCTTAACAGCTTCCCATGAAACGCTACTTTGTGGAATCGACTCCCAAGAGGATCCTTTCCATTTTGAACCTCTTCAAGTTTAGGTTTAACCGTTATTTTTCACACTTATCTTCATTGGCTGCTTTCCTTACTGCTCATACAACAATCTTCTTCAGTGACCCCACTTCATTGAGTGGCGATGGATGAATTTTCGTCTAAATTATGCGAAAATGAAAATAACAATGACATCTCATTTTATCAGATATATTTACCAAAATTACAAAAATATCTTGAAATAGTAAAAGAGTAAATTTATTCAATAAAATTGTCATTGGCTTCAACACGGCTTCAGACGATTTCGGAATCATCTACAACTCTTCTGGACGGTCTCCTTGTTTAAGTTGGTGAATGCTGCCATATTTCTTGCCTTTCAGTTAATCTTTTTAAGTGTTACAAGAAGTTTTATTGGGTTTTTCCTCAACTGCATACCATACATAATAATGAAGTGGGTTGCAGTTTAGGAGTTAGATGACAGTGTAATGGGTGATGACCCGCAAAATTATCTGACAACCATGACGTGGTCCTCCTGTTTGTGTGGCATGGTGCAGAATCATGTTGCTAGACATAGAGTTTTCTTAGCAGCCACCCTCTTGCCCCAGAGCAGCACTACCTCCTCATAGCACTTGATGTAGGCCCCTGTGTTGAACTTGAGTCACTGTGGAAAGATGAATGGAGGCATAATATCCACATCACTAGTGACTA
>JBBBDQ010013056.1:0-12354 GCA_037127315.1 Ascarosepion bandense
CTGTTTCTTCCAAGACAAGCCAGCATTCACAATCTGGCAAATCCGCTAGTCTCATATGAAGGCCTTGTCATTGAGAGGCAAACGGATTCCGAGCCAATCGCCAGGTGTCTGAATATTCAGAGCTGCTGAGATAATCGGTATCTGCGCCCAAGACCAGAACGAGCGAAACTTTATCCCCCGAAAAGCGGAGCACATCACGTAATGAATCCTTCGCGACGTGCCCTCCACTAACCCACGATAGAAGACTCTCCTAGTCTCGTGAAAGAGACGGACCGAAAGGCCGCCAGATATTCGAGGAGAAAACTCGATCGCACTCGAGGCTTACGGCATCGCTCTCGAGATGGGGGGGGTGAGCAGTATATGCTAGGCAACATGTCCCCACTATCCCCTCAAAGATTTCCAAAATCGCTCGCCCGAGAAAAACCAACACACAACCTTCTGGCCCACCAGGTACGGCATTCCAAGACCCCCATGGCACGGACGTTGGTAACAAACACGTTTGTCGGCGTAGTGTTTGCGTCCTCTCCACAGAAGGGAAAATGGCAAACGCTCGACCGCCTCCTTACGCCATCTACAAAGTGAAGTACTGACAACCGGTAAATGATAATGGAAAAACTTATGTAGCACACGCCTCAGTCAAACCTTAAGAACAATTTCGACGCCAAATCTCGACCGACGTGCCGACCTTTGCCAGTACTTCTGACCAATTTTTCTCCCAACTGGAGGTCGGCCCAAACCACACTCCAAGAAAGTGGACATGGCCGTCTGTCCAGTCGAAGGGCCCCGGAGAGAGTAACACCTTTCCAGGAACCTAACTGCAAGCCGGACGACTTGTTGCGGTTAATCTTGGCCCCTGCTACCTGTTCGTACCGTTCAAGCGCCTTCAGCCACTCCTCGATGTCACTCCTGGAAGGACACGAAAGTATTAACGGCATCGGCGTACATGAAACCCTGGCCGAGCACCACCAGGGACAGCGATTCCACGTAGCCGGACTGCACGCCCTGTTCCTCAGCCGGCGAAAGAGGGGTTCCAACGCCAAAGCACAGCAGGAGCGGCTGCGGGCAACTCTGTCGACCGACCAAGACAGCGCCAGCACGCCGACAACTTTACGTTCATCTGTATCACAGCCGCGGGGGATTGAAACAGGAGGTTAATCCAGCGGCGGAAGTTGGTTTCCGAATCCAGTGTCTGGTAGAAAGCCGCCAGGTAACGATGGTCAACCCTATCAAATGACTTGGACTGATCTAAATTGATCAGCGCGGCTTCTTCGTCGTCTTTTATCCCCTCTATGATCGTGCGAGCCAGATGCAGGTTGCTCTGGAATTGTTCGACCTTCACAGCATAAGTCTGCTTAGGTCCCAACAGAGACTCGACAACCAATTGCAAAACGACTTTGGAAGATCTTGGCCAAAAATGTTTAACCGTTTACAGAGTTATACGCCGGTAACCCTCTATCACCTTCCCACATCCTTGCGTGATCACACCCCTGGTGAACCGATTGTGATGGACCCCTGCCGGAACCGAAGCTGCTTTAAATAGTCGACAGTCAAAATCGGGACAAAGATGTGCAACAGCATTAAGCACAATTCAGAGTGCAACCATCGAGACCGGCAATTTGCTCCCTCGCTGACCTTCTTCAAACCGCGTAGACTTCGTCCACCGTAATCTATCCCTCGCAGCTAGCGCAGCAGCCGGCAATGCCGAGGAAAGTCAGCCAAATAGCTGCGAACTCCTCATCACGGCGCTGTGTCTTCTTTGGTAAACAGGATCCGAAATGCCGCCGAAACGCCTCGCATACATCGCTTAACGGACTGAAGAGCATGTCCCTCCGCTGGTGAACTCGGATTGGTACCAATGTCGCCCTGGTGAACTTTCCTTGCGCAGTTCTGTGCCTATGTTCACAGCTTTCCTTGAAGACATCTTGCTTAACTTATGTCTAATTACCTGGTCCATGTAACGATCGCTATTCGGCCGCTACACGGCCTTCTTAGCTACGGCTATCTCAGATCCCCACCAGCCACTGCCCGGGAATAACGAGTCTAAGTGTTTTCACATTGTCGGCTTTATCTAGTTTGAGCCGTTTGCTGAACTTGCGGTGAAAGACCTAATACTCACTTAAGATTCTACCACCACTTATTCCCAATGACTCCAACAGTTAACGCCCCGCTGCAATAATTAGCTGGTACCGGAAGTCCCGCCTGTCCAGTCAGAGTAGCCCAACTAGGAACGTGGGACAATCTAAAAGATCTATGTCGGTTTACTGAACCAATATTCTATCCAGGTAGCTAGCTACCCGGGTAGAAGGCCAACTATTAGCCCACGCCGACATTCTCACACCCTTGTGATAGAGCCGGTATCTTTATCGACGAGCTCCGGAACTTCTCGATGAGATCAACCGCTACGATCACGTGCCTCCTGCCATTCCTTCCTGTCCTCTATCCCACTTAGGGTCCAGTATGGCATTCCAGTTCCGTTGACCAAGAAGAGTCGCGTTGAATCTACCAGAAGTGCTTTAACAGCCGAAATGAGACGCGCTCCTCCTGGTCGTTGGGCGGCAACCGCAACCAGTCGAAACGCATTTTCTTTCACCGCAATATCGGCCACGACCAGCCGGCCCTCGGCACCGATACGGACAGATCCACCTTCAACCAGAATACGCTTAACCAACAAAGAAACTCCTCTAGCCAACCGGTTCCCTATATGCTGAATAGATGACAAAGTCGTTAGACAGCACACAAGCATCGGTCTTGAACAAAGTGAGTCTCTTGATCACGGCGACATCCACCCCGAAAGACAAGATGTCCCGAAGCAGGCGGGGAGCCTTACTCCAATCCCTAAGGCCCTTCGCATTCAAGCTGGCTAACTTTAATTGGACATCTTTTAAACCTGTGGGGGAAAGCAAAAACATTACTCCTGGTCACATACCTAGCAGAAACCAATGGCAGTAGGCACCTCGACGGTCTGTCCCAGGTTTCTAGTTCCGATATCGGACGTAATTCGTCCGTCCTGGACAATCCCACTGACGTCCGTAGGGAAAGTTATTTGAACCGGGTTCTATATAGAGAAGGATGGAGAATGTCAGGGGGACTCTCCCAGCGCAAAAATGTGAAAGCCTTTGCAACTATTTTGTGCCTGTCTGGGCCATTTTAATAGTGGAAAGACTAACGGTCTCTGCAAATTCCCAGGCCTTTATTTTACCCCCGGTATTCCTAATTAATGTAAGTACCCCGAGGGCTCCATGGGAAATTTGCAGGGTCCTCGACTGACTTTCTCCGTCGACTGAGGTGAATTTAAATAATGGCCTTAGGAGGGCCTTCTTCGGAGAAGCAGGTCACTTTCAGGCCTGTCTGTCTATTTTGCAGACATCATGTTTTTCTGTGTTTTTCCTGTTTCGTGGAGGATTTATCTAAATTCCGGGGAGGATGATCAGCTTTAGGAGAGGAAGTTTCTGATTGGGAGGAGGGTGTGGGAGTTGTGGGTGAAGGAGAAGGTATATGTCTCACTGGGGAGGCAGACTGACCTTCTCTCAATGACAACAGTTCTGGTTGCTGTTGTTGTTGCTGCGGTTGATTTTGTTGTTGTTGTTGTTGTTGTTGTTGTTGTTGTTGTTTAGCCTCTTTACGAGGCTTTTTTCTCTGTGGATGGTGGTTTCTCATGTTGAAGAGGCGGGGATGCCACTTTTCCCCATCCTAACCACTTCCTTCCACTCTTCGGATTCATGTTTTTGGTCGGAGGTTTTTTCAACTGCCACTGGTGTTTTGCACCGCGGTGTTGCTGTGTCACTGGTGTATACGGATTTCGTTGCTCTACGTCAGATTTTCTTGAGGGGCACATCTTGGCCAAATGGCCCGCCGCACCGCATTGCCAACAATGTGCTTGCAGACCCTCCACCACCACAAAACTTTTTCGGCTCCTCCATAGTTAGGATGTCCGGTACACGTAGGAAGGCCTGTCCACGACTATGTACACCGCGGCATCCTCCGTGAGTACACCCGCTCTTGAGCGCGATTCGAGCCACATCGTCAACTGTTCGAAACCGGGCAAAGAAAGCACTGCGTGGTCGTCCGAGATCTCCAGCGGAACCCCGTGAATGGTAGTACGGGTCCTTCGGATTCCTGCATACTCTGTCTGGAGCTCGATTCCCTTCTCCATCAAAGTTGTTCCTGCCAATTTCTTGGCTTCTTCCTCGGTACTCAGAAGAATGCCCCACATAGCCTTGGACCGACGTGCTAACATCTTTGGGGTACTTTAAGGCTTTTGAGCGCTTCTCCATACTTTCCCCGTTGACCCCAATAAACTTTCGGGTTTTTGAGTCTGAGGTTAACAGGGAGATCGTTCTTGTTGTAATCACATTCACAACTTCAGGGATGCGACGATTAGCGCGTTTCCCGATGCTAGCTACATCGACCGAGTCCTAGGTAGGAGAGTCGACGGTAGGGCTCTTAAGTTGTCCAAGATTCCATTCGATAGTTTGCACGGCTCATAGGCTCGTCCCGATTCGTGTAAACTTAGATAAGTCTATGTTGTTGGCTGGCTACTGGAAATTGAACGCGTCATTATTTGATAGCCAAGATTTTCGGGAGCAGCTGCTACTAATATTAAAGCGGGAATTGACGGGGGCTGTGGTTGAGAATAAGTGGTGGGCTCCTTTGAAATAAAACTTAGGTCGTTTGTTGCTGACTATAGTCGTCGGTTCAATATAGCTAATTTAGCAGCACAAACGGCAGTAGAGAAAAAGGTCGATCAGGCAATCAAATCCCATAATTGTGGGGACGTAGCTCAGGCTAGGATGAACTGGCCTCCTTGTTTACCAAGAAGGACCGGGCTCTGTAGCTGTCCTCCTTCTTGTGGGGAGTAATGCGCAAAATATCCCAAGGTGCGTCAGAAGATCTGTTACCTCCAACCTTTGTGGGCGGTCTGGGCACGCCAAGCGTTGAGCTTCGTCAACACGCTTCGCATTAGGTTCCCTAGATCGGATGTGTATGCAAGCGGATGAGAACGGCGCCATCTTTAAAGAAAACCATAAAATTCGCCGTATCCTTGAGAAATGTGCACTCGTCCGAGAAAGAGGCTTGCTGCACTACTGCTGCTGCTCCTATCACAAATGTCGGTTGGCTCGTAAGTTCCTCTGCAGTGGGCGACGGAAGGCCTCCGACGTCCAAGCGTTGTCTCGTAAGGCGCTATATATGAAGTGTTAGGGGAGGTGTACAGGATGAGTTGATAGGCGAGCTCGGGTTGACGAAGCAGGAGGCTCGCTCTATTTGGCCTTGGGCACCCAAGTTGAAATATTTCAGTTTCGAGCGTTTTCGTTTTTGTTGTTGAGTTTAGATGTGAGTGTTTTAGATCGAATGAGTGTATTTATTCCTTTAAAATCACGCATTAATTTGTCCAGTTAACTGATATTTCTGTTACATTTAAGTGTTGGGGGGGGGGCTTTATTACTAACATAATTATATTTAGTTTCTTGTAGATATTGTTATTTATTATTTTATATATTCAATGGGAAAATTTTTCGTTGTTATTTTTGCCCTTACCCTGCATGAATAAAAATTTCATATATGAATTATATTTAGGACTTCATAGTGTATCTGAGGTATTATGGAAAATGTGGTAAGAATGGTGGGAAGTAAGAATGTGGTATTTTGGGTGTAAGGATTATTGTAGTTTGCTAGGTCAACGTGGTCAGGAATAGCTAAGTCAAAGCCTAACACGGATAGGTCGACCAGCTTCCTCATACCATTTTACCTTGTGCCATATTTGTACTTCTCGTACAATAAGTATCGTGAGCATCCAACTGCTAACAGAATCGACGTCACTTACGAGCTTTGCCCAGCAAAACGCAGGAAATCACTCGTGAATCCAATTTCTACCTCGTCTTCATCATTTATTGACCGTTGAACTTTATGTTTAATAACCACGGCAATAAGAAAACAAGAATTCACTCACACACCCACTCAAACTGCCAAGCTGAAATCAACAACTTCTCGATCATACAGAATATTCTTCAACAAACTTTTCCTCACACAGAATATCCTTCCACGAATTGTTCATCATTCAGAATATTCACTCAACTATTCAATTGGGTTACATCTGATCATTCAAACAAGAAAATATCTTTTAAAATCAAATTACTTAAGTGAATATATTTAGGGGTCACGAATTAATCCTGGTTTCTGATTTCTTGTTCCTTGAGTTGATATCCAATGCACCACAACACATATCCGCATTAAGTAATCATTATATTTTCCATTAAATAATCGCATCGTTTTGATGCTAACTTAAATCAAAAAAACAACATTTTCTGCCAAAATTTTGAACATGTTAGAAGGGAATAAAAATTTTAACAAAAAATAATTAAAAATTACTTGATCTTTCCTCTTAATAATAATATAAACATTTTGATGGAAAAAGTTTGTTTTTATTAAGTTCGTGGCCTTTTTCATTCATACTATGTTGTTTTTTCGTGATTTAATGGAGGTAATCACCTAAGAAAGAGTTACGTCCCTAAATCTGATCTATCCACTTTTATACATGTTTGGTCGAAATAAATTGACGAATTAGTTTAAAACAACCATTTTTTTTTTCTACAAAGTTTTAATAAGTTTGAAATAATAATTTTTTCTTAAAAAATTGCCATTTTTTCCGGAAAATTTCTGTCTAGTCGAAGAAATCTTACTATATTTTTTAATTGTGAAACAAATGAATGTCGCATTTTTTTATGACAGAAAATTGAGTAAATCTTTGGCAAAGTGTTCGAAGCCATTATTAACGCCGAGGTGGTTCAGTATCTCACAGCCCACAGGCTCCTCTCGAACAAACAGTATGGTTTCCGCTTCACCATGTCTACCGCTGATATGCCAATGACCATCACCGAGTATATATACTCAAGCTCTTGATGAATGGCGAAGCTCGAACCGTTGCCTTGGATATCTCCAAAGCATTCGACAGAGTCTGGCATGCTGGCCTCTACGCAAACTATAAAGCCATGTATTAGTGGGCATTTGTTTGGCCTAATCCAGTCATTCCTCTCAACTGCACAAGGTGGTATTAAACGGACATGCCTCCCAAAACTATCTTACGAACGCGGGTGTCCCTCAAGGCCCCATCTTAGGTCTCCACGCTCCTTCTGATCTACATTAATGATCTCCCCGATGCCACAAGATCCCAAACAGATATGTACGCCGATGACAACACAGTTTACTCTCAAGCCTCGATCAAAATTCTGGTGTGGGCGACAAAGCGAACCTCGCTGCCGAGCTTGAGAAGGACCTCTAATCTACAGGACTGGGGTAGGAAATGGCTCGTAAATTTCAATCAACCATCATAGACAATCGCACCTGCCCTCCCATTGGCATGGAACAGGCTTGTTTCCCAGAGAGTAAACACTACGCATCCGGTCTCATACTCCCATCGGACCTCAAGTGGAATGACTATATCGAATCTATTGCTAAATCCGCTGCTATGAAAGTCGGCTCTCTGCGAAGGGCCTGGAAGTTTTTCCCGTCTGAATCTATCCTGCACATTTATAAATCTACCATCCGCCCGTGTATTGAATACCGCCAAGCACATCTGGTCAGGTGCCTCCTGCTACCTCTCGTGTTCTTGAATAAATACAATGAAGAACTGTAACGTGATCGATACCAACTTGGCAGACTCGGCGCAGTCACTGCTCACCGGCGTGACGTAGCTTTCCTGTGCCTCTACTATAAATACTTTCACGGCTTCTACCCGATGAACTTAGATCACTGTTGCCCCCTATGTATGAATTGACACGAGATACTAGATTAGCAATTAGGTCCCAATTTCCTTTTACAGTGAAACAGATAAGATGTAACCGCAATTTCTGCTCCAACAGCTTTTTCTCACTTCCTGCCTGTGGAATTCCCTTCCCCATGCTTGCTTCCCCGACAGCTACAATCTCCAGGAGTTTAAATGTAAGGTCAATAGACACTTCCTAACACACTAACTCATTCTCTCAAACACTCTTCCCATCTACCCAATCCTCATCCTCGGTATCCTTACCCGTCTATCACCTCCTCTGACATTTCCTATATCTAACCATTCTTTCTCAGTACTTTCCTGTGTAACCCCCTAACCACTCTTTTTCGTCACTTCCCCTGTAACTCCCCCTAACCATTCTTTCTCATCACTTTCCCCGATGTAACCCTCTGGTGCAACAATGGCAGGAAATGCCTTGGTTGTGGGTGAAATGATTAAAAAAATGTCCGTTAGAAAAAAATCAAGTTCAAAATATTGACTGAATAAAAACTTTTCATTTTGATATGAAATTGCTCTTCCTCACAAGAATAGGTTGCGAGGAGAAACGGTTTAGTGAATGATAACCCTTGATCCGCAGGAGGATAGGTAGTGTCAGTTACGTGATACCAATGGCTCTTGACCTCACACACACACGCGCACGCGCGCACTCAGTTCAAGTACAATTTTTTTTTTAATTAAAAAATCGCAGAATAAGAAATTTTGAAAAAAAATGAAGATGGTTCTTTCTTGGTAGTTAAAGGAGTTATCTTGTAGACCAGATGGGACAATCGGCTTCATTTAAGTTAACTGTTGCACTAATTCTGACACTTTTCTGTAACTGAAAATATTAAAAATAGAATATGACATCTACAATTCTCGGGTGAATGACACTTTTATTGCCGGACATGTTAAAATGCTAATTATTATTATTATTATTATTATTATTATTATTATTATTATTATTATTATTATTATTAAATGAATAAATAAAACGTTTTCACCCTGATTGACACGAGCGTACTAATGAGACAAAAGCATCTCTGCCGAAGTTTTTGAAAAACTAAGCAAAAATGCAAAGACTCGAAAATGGAAACATAAACAAACATGGCACGTCAAACTCAATTGTTTTGGCCGAGCTTTGGGTCTGATTAAGAATGGAACTCAATTAGAAATTAACAGAATCTCTGGTGCACCATCTCTACAGAAAATTTAAAAATATATAGTTTTTAATAAGCACAGCCTGATGAAGCTGGTGTCTTTGCCCCAACGCTTCAGCAGGTGTGTAATCAAATTGTTTCGCATGAACAACAACGGTGGGGGTGGTAATAGATAATTATCGACTTTTAACGATGTTAAATAATGACTTAAAGATTTTCTCCTTATCAATTTCAACAACTACTAATAGAACATTTTGTATGAACTCTTCGATACTTTAACTTTCTCAATGAACATTAACTTCGCAACTTATGTTATTCCTCCTTTTAATAAATTCCTCATTTTAACATTCAAAATGTTCATTTTATTCTTCCATTCTTCTACACTAATCACATTCCAACCGACAACCAACCTTCTGATGAAAACCTTTGTGATAATAATTCTACATGAAATCCTGAAAGCTGTAGGGAGTTCGGTTAAGCAAGATACAAGGCCAAACCAAGAAACATTAACCCGCTCCCTACTACTTCAAAGTCCTATCCAGTTCCTTAGAGTACTGAGCTGATATAACACCAATGACCTCGAAACAAAATTTCAAGATCCAATTTTTAAAAGTTTTCTCGAAGTTGTTTTCAGATAAATCTTGCCCGTTCAACTCGGGATTGTACTGTGGTGCAGTGATATCGACTCGGAACGATAAATCGGGGAGTCGAGTTCGAATTCCAGTTGAACACCTTGCATTCACTTACGCACAAATAGCCGTGGGAAAAGGTATTAATCCGTTTCTTCCTCCAGTTATATAACAATAGGCAGAGTGGGTTTGGCTGGCAAAAAAGTCTAGCGCAGAAAGCAACAAAACTAGTGGATAATCTTCTGTTCTGTCAGTCATGTCTCTTTCGGGACATGATCGCCCAAGCGTATATCACGTATCGCACTTAACTGACTAATTTATTATCAAACTTAAGTCCCTAAAATTCTCCACAAATTCACGATACCAAATGTTTAAAATGATTTTTGTTTTAATAAAAAAAAATCTTTCAAGATTTTATTTAAGTTTTAATTTCAAGTTAATTTTTCAATAAGCCAAATAATTTTCTGTATTTCAAAACTAATTTTAATTTTGTGGAACCAGCGTAAATGCAATCACACTTCTACTAACAGTTTCTTTTCTCGCACTTCCCCATTTGTGGAACTCTTTCGTTTACTTGCTTACCTGATATCTACCTCTCAAAATATTTAAATGCAACGTCAATTGCCATCTTCTGTTCTCTTGAATCCCGTTCATCTTTAATATTTTCTTCAATACCTGCTGTACCCAGTCTTTTTCTCTCACTGTAACGCCTCCCTCCCATAATGTGGTTCTCTTTTACAAAAAAATCTTCCACAAATAATATATACTTTTCTGAAACCCTTTGTAGGATATTAGCTGATTTGATGTATAATTAATCCAATTTTAAACAATTATTATTTCCTTTAAGTTTTCCGCAGAAATAGATTTTGTTACACTGTGGTTTGCAGTTGTTTTTCATCGAAACTGTCGATCATCAGTCGACAGTGTGATGACAGACTAATGTTTATTTTTTAGTTTATGTTGTACTATGAGGGCTTAACCGTCGAAATAATTACAACGCGAACGTCTTTTATATATAAATTTTAAGTCCTCAATAATGTTGACAATTTAAGAAAACATTCACCGGAATCTAATGTTTTCTTGACTTTTAGATACTTTCTGTGTTTAAATTGACTATATTGCTTGTATTCTTTGATAATCTCATATATGTACCGTATTTACAAAAATTTGTACATTTACAAAAAATAATTCGAAATTCTTTTGAAAAAATAATTATATAAAAGTTTTTTTAGCTTTTTTACGATTTATGATAGGAGATAGCTTTATTCACTAAACAGTTACACGACTGAAACTGAATTAAAAGATTTTAAAATTTCTAGTTGAAATTGTAAAAAAAAATGAAAATAAATCTTGTAAAAATTCATTTTTCGTTGAATTTTTAAGGCAAGTTTCTTCTATAAAAGTAGACAAGTTGATGAATGAATCGTTGAGGAAAAGGAATTGTTTCTGGACAACATACCAGTCAATGGCTCTTCGTTGTGGTTATTTAGTGCCAATTGAATTCAGCTAATTTGTTGCTTTCCCTTTCGTGCAGAGGTTACAATCCATTTATATTCACCTCTCATTATGGGCTAAATAGTAGGGTAAACTGAATTTTCTAATCTTCAGTAGCAAAACTATATAAGAGAAGGAAAACATTTCCAAAACCGGCGAGTATGGCTCCTTTTTTTTATCCTTCCCAAGAAATCGCAGAAATTTAAATTTAATAAAGAAAATAGGACTCTGTAGAAATATGACATTAAAAAGTAGAAATGACAACACATTGTAAGAAAATGTGTTGCGAGCAGGTGTTAAAAAAAAAAAAAGGTTTGTTCATTGTCGCCATGAGTACTCATAATCCTGAATAACAGCTGACGAATGATAACATTTGTTGAAAGCTGTTAGTTAAAGTTAGTGTTACTGTTATCGATGGCAAATTATTATCATACACTTAGTGGCTGGTATAAATCATTTATAAGCATTTGACAAATAAAATTCTGTTTACCCTGAGATTATTTATTTGACTACAAGAGAAATTCATTTACAATATAGAGATTCCATTTCATTTATTATTAAAGAAATATATAGGCCTCAGTTATAATAATTTTGTTGTGTATATCTGTCGGATCAGAGCCTGAAGCAATGGTACAATTGGGATGATATCTGATTAATAACCCAACCGTCGGGTTTTCCCAATTCTTTCAGGTGGATGCACTGCTGACGAGTCCCCAAATATAGGACGAAACGTCGTCCAGTGCTTTCCGCATTCTGTTGAGGTCGAATATAAGCTCGATGAATTACTTAATTATTCAAATCCTCCTACTATTTTCATAATATATATATATATATATATATATATATATATATATATATATATATATATATATATATATATATATAGCCTACAAAAAACAATTTAGATATTCTACAATTTCATGGGTAATACGTATTTTGCAGGCAAACCTGTTTGTCAGACCCAAATGACAAGTTAACAGTTAGTTATTTCAAAAATTCATTGAGTTCTTTTGAGTTCGTCTCTATCAGAATTTACTCGACTTAAATACCAAATATACGTTATATATATATCCCTCTTGTCACGCTCATGGAGAGAAATACAATTGCGAGGTAGCGTTAGAGAGACTAAGGGCGAAGCAGCGTCAGCTCAGTTCATTCTCTCTTTTACTACCAGTTATTAAACTTTACTACCAATTCGAAAACTCTGCCGCATGTTTGCCCTTTAACAGTGCCTCATTTTATTGTTTTACAATAATTATGTCGTCGAGTAGTGCAGAATATATATATATATTGAAACTAAGTTGTAGAACTCGTA
>JBBBDQ010013061.1:0-13644 GCA_037127315.1 Ascarosepion bandense
TATATAAAATTATTATGTTCAAAAGAGAAAAATGAATAACCTTCGAAGAATATAATAAAGATTTTTTTAAAATAGAAAAGGAATAGCTAAGAATTATTATATTAAAGAATAAGCATATATAAAATTATTATTAAAAGAAGAACAATGAAGAAGAAAAGGCTAAGAAGATTTTTTAAAAATATGAATAGCAAAGAATTATTATATTAAAGAATAAACATGAATATATAAAATTATTATGTTCAAAAGAGAAAATGAATAACGAAGAATATGTTAAGATTTTTTTTTAATAGAAAAGGAATAGCTAAGAATTATTATATTAAAGAATAAACATGAATATATAAAATTATTATGTTCAAAAGAGAAAAAATGAATAACGAAGAATATGTTGCTAAAGATTTTTTTTTAATAAGAAAAGGAATAGCCAGAATTATTATATTAAAGAATACATAATGATAAATAAAATTTATTAACAAAAGAAAATGAAATGGCATAGCGTTAAGAAGATTTTTTTAATAGAAAAGGAAAGCAAGCTATGAATTATTATATTAAAGAATAAACATGAATACATAAAATTATTATGTTCAAAAGAGAAAAATGAATAACGAAGAATATGTTAAGGGAAGATTTTTTTTAAGTGAAAAGGAATAAAATAAGAATTATTATATTAAAGAATAAAGAAAACACAATATATAAAATTATTATAACCAAAAGAAAATGAATAACGAAGAATACAAGAAGAAGATGCTAAGGAAAAGTGAATAGCTAAGAACGATGATAATAAAGAAAACATGAATAGAAATTATTATGTTCAAAAGAGAAAATGAATAACGAAGAATATGCAGCAGAAGATTTTTTTTTTAATAGAAAAGGAATAGCTAAGAATTATTATATTAAAGAATAAACATGAATATATAAAATTATTATGTTCAAAAGAGAAAAATGAATACCGAAGAATATGTTAAGAAGATTTTAAAATAGAAAAGGAATAGCTAAGAATTATTATATTAAAGAATAAACATGAATATATAAAATTATTATGTTCAAAAGAGAAATGAATACCGAAGAATATGTTAAGAAGATTTTTTAAAATAGAAAAGGAATAGCTAAGAATTATTATATTAAAGAATAAACATGAATATATAAAATTATTATGTTCAAAAGAGAAAAATGAATACCGAAGAATATGTTAAGAAGATTTTTTTAAAATAGAAAAGGAATAGCTAAGAATTATTATATATTAAAAGAATAAACAGCAATTATAAAATTATTATGTTCAAAAGAGAAAAATGAATAACGAAGAATATGTTAAGGAAGATTTTTTTAATAGAAAAGGAATAGCTAAGAATTATTATATTAAAGAATAAACATGAATATATAAAATTATTATGTTCAAAAGAGAAAAATGAATAACGAAGAATATGTTAAGAAGATTTTTTTTTAATAGAAAAGGAATAGCTAAGAATTATATTAAAGAATAAACATGAATATATAAAATTATTATGTTCACCAAGAGAAAATGAATAACGAAGAATATGTTAAGAAGATTTTTTTAATAGAAAAGGAATAGCTAAGAATTATTATATTAAAGAATAAACATGAATATATAAAATTATTATGTTCAAAAGAGAAAATGAATAACGAAGAATATGTTAAGAAGATTTTTTTTTAATAGAAAAGGAATAGCTAAGAATTATTATATTAAAGAATAAACATGAATATATAAAATTATTATGTTCAAAAGAGAAAAATGAATAACGAAGAATATGTTAAGAAGATTTTTTTTAATAGAAAAGGGAATAGCTAAGAATTATTATATTAAAGAATAAACATGAATATATAAAATTATTATGTTCAAAAGAGAAAATGAATAACGAAGAATATGTTAATAAAGATTTTTTTTTAATAGAAAAGGAATAGCTAAGAATTATTATATTAAAGAATAAACATGAATATATAAAATTATTATGTTCAAAAGAGAAAAATGAATAACGAAGAATATGTTAAGAAGATTTTTTTTTAATAGAAAAGCGAATAGCTAAGAATTATTATATTAAAGAATAAACATGAATATATAAAATTATTATGTTCAAAAGAGAAAATGAATAACGAAGAATATGTTAAGAAGATTTTTTAAATAGAAAAGGAATAGCTAAGAATTATATTAAAAAAGAATAAACATGAATATATAAAATTATTATGTTCAAAAGAGAAAAATGAATAACGAAGAATATGTTACAAGATTTTTTTAAATAGAAAAGGAATAGCTAAGAATTATTATATTAAAGAATAAACATGAATATATAAAATTATTATGTTCAAAAGAGAAAAAATGAATAACGAAGAATATGTTAAGCAGATTTTTTTTTAATAGAAAAGGAATAGCTAAGAATTATTATATTAAAGAATAAACATGAATAAAAATTATTATGTTCAAAAAGAGAAAATGAATAACGAAGAATATGTTACAAGATTTTTTTTAATAGAAAAGGAATAGCCAAGAATTATTATATTAAAGAATAAACATGAAACATATAAAATTATTATGTTCAAAATAGTGAAAAATGAATAACGAAGAATATGTTAAGAAGATTTTTTTTTTAATAGAAAAGTTGGAATAGCTAAGAATTATTATATTAAAGAATAAACATGAATATATAAAATTATTATGTTCAAAAGAGAAAAATGAATAACGAAGAATATGTTAAGAAGATTTTTTTAAAATAGAAAAGGAATAGCTAAGAATTATTATATTAAAGAATAAACATGAATATATAAAATTATTATGTTCAAAAGAGAAAATGAATAACGAAGAATATGTTAAGAAGATTTTTTTAAAATAGAAAAGGAATAGCTAAGAATTATTATATTAAAGAATAAACATGAATATATAAAATTATTATGTTCAAAAGAGAAAAATGAATAACGAAGAATATGTTAAGAAGATTTTTAAAATAGAAAAGGAATAGCTAAGAATTATTATATTAAAGAATAAACATGAATATATAAAATTATTATGTTCAAAAGAGAAAAATGAATAACGAAGAATATGTTAAGAAGATTTTTTTTTAATAGAAAAGGAATAGCTAAGAATTATTATATTAAAGAATAAACATGAATATATAAAATTATTATGTTCAAAAGAGAAAAATGAATAACGAAGAATATGTTAAGAAGATTTTTTAAATAGAAAAGGAATAGCTAAGAATTATTATATTAAAGAATAAATATGAATATATAAAAAATTATTATGTTCAAAAGAGAAATGAATAACGAAGAATATGTTAAGAAGATTTTTTAAAATAGAAAAGGAATAGCTAAGAATTATTATATTAAAGAATAAATATGAATATATAAAATTATTATGTTCAAAAGAGAAAAATGAATAACGAAGAATATGTTGCTAAAGATTTTTTTTAATAGAAAAGGAATAGCTAAGAATTATTATATTAAAGAATAAACATGAATATATAAAATTATTATGTTCAAAAGAGAAAAATGAATAAATCTAAAAGAATATGTTGCTAAAGATTTTTTTTTAATAGAAAAGGAATAGCTAAGAATTACTATATTAAAGAATAAACATGAATATATAAAATTATTATGTTCAAAAGAGAAAAAATGAATAACGAAGAATATGTTAAAGATTTTTTTTTAATAGAAAAGGAATAGCTAAGAATTATTATATTAAAGAATAAACATGAATATATAAAATTATTATGTCTAAAAGAGAAAAATGAATAACGAAGAATATAAACAAGGAAGATTTTTTAAAATAGAAAAGGAATAGCTAAGAATTATTATATTAAAGAATAAACATGAATATATAAAATAAACCTTATGTTCAAAAGAGAAAAATGAATAACGAAGAATATGTTAAGAAGATTTTTTTTAAAATAGAAAAGGAATAGCTAAGAATTATTATATTAAAGAATGTGCCATGAAATATATAAAATTATTATGTCTAAAAGAGAAAAATGAATAACGAAGAATATGTTGCTAAAAGATTTTTTTAAAATAGAAAAGGAAATAATAAGAATTATTATATTAAAGAAATAAAAACATCCATTATATAAAATTATTAAAAATTAAAAAAGAAAAAAAGAAAATTCATATATATATAAAGATTTTTTTTTTTAATAGAAAAGGAATAGCTGGTAAATTATTTATATTAAAGAATAAAACATGAATATATAAAATTATTATGTTCAAAAGAGAAAAAATGAATAACTAAAGAATATAAAGATTTTAAAATAGAAAAGGAATAGCTAAGAATTATTATATTAAAGAATAAACATGAATATATAAAATTATTATGTTCAAAAGAGAAAATGAATAACGAAGAATATGTTAAGAAGATTTTTTTAAAATAGAAAAGTAGAATAGCTAAGAATTATTATATTAAAGAATAAACATGAATATATAAAATTATTATGTTCAAAAGAGAAAAATGAATAACGAAGAATATGTTAAGAAGATTTTTTTTTAATAGAAAAGGAATAATAAGAATTATTATATTAAAGAATAAACATGAATATATAAAATTATTATGTTCAAAAGAGAAATGAATAACGAAGAATATGTTGCTAAAGATTTTTTTTTAATAGAAAAGGAATAGCTAAGAATTATTATATTAAAGAATAAACATGAATATATAAAATTATTATGTTCAAAAGAGAAAAATGAATAACGAAGAATATGTTAAGTTAAAGATTTTTTTAATAGAAAAGGAATAGCTAAGAATTATTATATTAAAGAAAGAAGTTATGAATATAAAATTATTATGTTCAAAAGAGAAAATGAATAACGAAGAATATGTTAAGATATTTTAAAATAGAAAATGAAATAGTTAAGAATTAATAGATGAAGAATAAAATATGAATAATAAAATATTAAATGAAATAGAAAAACGAATATCAATATATAATATAACATTTTTAAAATAGAAAAAGGAATAGTTAGAGAATTATTATATTAAAGAATAAACATGAATATATAAAATTATTATGTTCAAAAGAGAAAATGAATAAATAAAATAATAAAGGTAAGACTTTTAAAGCTGAAAAGGAATAGCTAAGAATTATATTAAAAATAAATGTTACTAATAAAGAAAATTATTAAAATGTTAGAAACAGAACAAGAATATGTTAAAGATTTTTTTTTAATAATGAAAAGGAATAGCTAAGAATTATTATATTAAAGAATAAACAATGAATATATAAAATTATTATGTTCAAAAGAGAAAAATGAATAACGAAGAATATGTTAAGAAATATTTTTTTAATAGAAAAGGAATAGCTAAGAATTATTATATTAAAGAATAAACATGAATATATAAAATTATTATGTTCAAAAGAGAAAATGAATAACGAAGAATATAAGTAATAAAGATTTTTTAATAGAAAAGGAATAGCTAAGAATTATATTAAGAATAAACATGAATATACAAAATTATTATGTTCAAAAGAGAAAAATGAATAACGAAGAATATGTTAAGAAGATTTTTTAAAACAGAAAAAGGAATAGCTAAGAATTATTATATTAAAGAATAAACATGAATATATAAAATTATTATGTTCAAAAGAGAAAAATGAATAACGAAGAATATGTTAAGAAGATTTTTTTAAATAGAAAAGGAATAGCTAAGAATTATTATATTAAAGAATAAACATGAATATATAAAATTATTATGTTCAAAAGAGAAAAATGAATGTATCTGAAGAATATGTTAAGAAGATTTTTAAAAATAGAAAAGGAATAGCTAAGAATTATTATATTAAAGAATAAACATGAATATATAAAATTATTATGTTCAAAAGAGAAAAATGAATAACGAAGAATATGGGCAGATTTTTAAAATAGAAAAGGAAAGAAGCCAAATAATTATTATATTAAAGAATAAACATGGAATATATAAAATTATTATGTTCAAAAGAGAAAACAACAACGAAGAATATGTTAAGAAGATTTTTTAAAAATAGAAAACAGAATAGCTAAATTATTATATTAAAATATGTCAAAACATGAATATATAAAATAATAATTAAAAGAGAAATGTGAATACTGAAGAATATGTTAAGAAGATTTTTAAAATAGAAAAGGAATAGCTAAGAATTATTATATTAAAGAATAAACATGAATATATAAAATTATTATGTTCAAAAGAGAAAAATGAATAACGAAGAATATGTTAAGATTTTTTTAATAGAAAAGGAATAGCTAAGAATTATTATATTAAAGAATAAACATGAATATATAAAATTATTATGTTCAAAAGAGAAAACAATATAACTACAAGAATATGTTGCTAAAGATTTTTTTTTAATAGAAAAGGAATAATATAAGAATTATTATATTAAAGAATAAACATGAATATATAAAATTATTATGTTCAAAGAGAAAAATGAATAACGAAGAATATGTTAAAGATTTTTTTTTAATAGAAAAGGAATAGCTAAGAATTATTATATTAAAGAAGTCAAACATGAATATATAAAATTATTATGTTCAAAAGAGAAAAATGAATAACGAAGAATATGTTAAGTTAAAGATTTTTTTAATAGAAAAGGAATAGCTAAGAATTATTATATTAAAGAATAAACATGAATATATAAAATTATTATGTCTAAAAGAGAAAAATGAATAACGAAGAATATGTTAAGTAAAGATTTTTTTTAATAGAAAAGGAATAGCCATGAATTATTATATTTATGAATAAACATAATATAAAATTACAGTGTTCAAAAGAGAAAAAAATGGAATACCGAAGAATATGTCCAGAAGATTTTTTAAAATAGAAAGGAATAGCTAAGAATTATTATATTAAAGAATAAACATGTAAAGTAAATATAAAATTATTATGTTCAAAAGAGAAAAATGAATACCAAGAATAGGCATAAAGATTTTTTAAAATAGAAAAGGAAATAGCTAAGAATTATTATATTAAAGAATAAACATGAATATATAAAATTATTATGTTCAAAAGAGAAAAATGAATAACGAAGAATATGTTAAGAAGATTTTTTTAAAATAGAAAAGGAATAGCCAAGAATTATTATATTAAAGAATGTTTACATGTAAAATTACATGCTCAAAAGAGAAAAAATGAATAACGAAGAATATGTTAAGAAGATTTTTTAAAATAGAAAAGGAATAGCTAAGAATTATTATATTAAAGAATAAACATGAATATATAAAATTATTATGTTCAAAAGAGAAAGGAATACCGAAATAACGATGTTAAGGAAGATTTTAAAATAGAAAAGGAATAGCTAAGAATTATTATATTAAAGAATAAACATGAATATATAAAATTATTATGTTCAAAAGAGAAAAATGAATAATTGAAGAATATGTTGCTAAAGATTTTTTTAAATAGAAAAGGAATAGCTAAGAATTATTATATTAAAGAATAAAACATGAATATATAAAATTATTATGTTCAAAAGAGAAAATGAATAACGAAGAATATAATAAGATTTTTTTTAAAATAGAAAAGGAATAGCTAAGAATTATTATATTAAAGAATAAACATGAATATATAAAATTATTATGTTCAAAAGAGAAAAATGAATAACGAAGAATATGTTAAGAAGATTTTTTTTAAAAATAGAAAAGGAATAGCTAAGAATTATTATATTAAAGAATAAACATGAATATATAAAATTATTATGTTCAAAAGAGAAAAATGAAGTCAACGTTAGAAGAATATGTTAAGAAGATTTTTAAAATAGAAAAGGAATAGCTAAGAATTATTATATTAAAGAATAAACATGAATATATAAAATTATTATGTTCAAAAGAGAAAAAAATGAATACCGAAGAATATGTTAAGAAGATTTTTTAAAATAGAAAAGGAATAGCTAAGAATTATTATATTAAAGAATAAACATGAATATATAAAATTATTATGTTCAAAAGAGAAAATGAATACCGAAGAATATGTTAAGAAGATTTTTTAAATAGAAAAGGAATAAAGAATTATTATATTAAAGAATAAAAACAATAGAATATTAAAAATTATTATGTTCAAATATAAAAATACAATACAGAGAAAATAAATATTTTTTAAGAGAAAAGTGAAAGAAATAAGAATTATTATATTAAAGAATAAACATGAATATATAAAATTATTATGTTCAAAAGAGAAAATGAATAACGAAGAATATGTTAAGAAGATTTTTTTTTAATAGAAAAGGAATAGCTAAGAATTATTATATTAAAGAATAAAAACATGAATATATAAAATTATTATGTTCAAAAGAGAAAAATGAATAACGAAGAATATGTTACAAAGATTTTTTTTTAATAGAAAAGGAAATAGCTAAGAATTATTATATTAAAGAATAAACATGAATATATAAAATTATTATGTTCAAAAGAGAAAATGAATAACTAAGAATATGTTAAGAAGATTTTTTAAAATAGAAAAGGAATAGCTAAGAATTATTATTAAAAGAAGTAAATGAATACATAAATGACAGTTCAGTGAGAAAAATAATAATGAAGAATATGTTAAGAAGATTTTTTTAAAATAGAAAAGGAATAGCTAAGAATTATTATATTAAAGAATAAACATGAATATATAAAATTATTATGTTCAAAAGAGAGAAAATGAATAAATGAAGAATATGTTAAGATTTTTTTAAAATAGAAAAGGAATAGCTAAGAATTATTATATTAAAGAAGTAAACATGAATATATAAAAAATTATTAAAGTTCAAAAGGAGAAAACAATATAATCTTAAAGAATATGTTAAGAAGATTTTTTTAAAATAGAAAAGGAATAGCTAAGAATTCTATTATATTAAAATAAATAAACATGTTAGTATATAAAATGGTTATGTTCAAAAGAGAAAATGAATAACGAAGAATATGTTAAGAAGATTTTTTTAAAATAGAAAAGGAATAGCTAAGAATTATTATATTAAAGAATAAACATGAATATATAAAATTATGTTCAAAAGAGAAAATGAATACCGAAGAATATGTTAAGAAGATTTTTTTAAATAGAAAAGGAATAGCTAAGAATTATTATATTAAAGAATAAACATGAATATATAAAATTATTATGTTCAAAAGAGAAAATGAATAACGAAGAATATGTTAAGAAGATTTTTTTAATAGAAAAGGAATAGCTAAGAATTATTATATTAAAGAATAAACATGAATATATAAAATTATTATGTTCAAAAGAGAAAAATGAATAACGAAGAATATGTTAAGAAGATTTTTTTTTAATAGAAAAGGAATAGCTAAGAATTATTATATTAAAGAATAAACATGAATATATAAAATTATTATGTTCAAAAGAGAAAATGAATAACGAAGAATACAAGTTAAGAAGATTTTTTTAATAGAAAAGGAATAGCTAAGAATTATTATATTAAAGAATAAACATGAATATATAAAATTATTATGTTCAAAAGAGAAAATGAATAACGAAGAATATAAGTTAAGAAGATTTTTTTTTAATACATGAACAGCTAAGAATTATTATATTAAAGAATAAATATGAATATATAAAATTATTATGTTCAAAAGAGAAAAATGAATAACGAAGAATATGTTAAGTAAAGATTTTTTAATAGAAAAGGAATAGCTAAGAATTATTATATTAAAGAATAAACATGAATATATAAAATTATTATGTTCAAAAGAGAAAAATGAATACCGAAGAATATGTTAAGATTTTTTTAAAATAGAAAAGGAATAGCTAAGAATTATTATATTAAAGAATAAACATGAATATATAAAATTATTATGTTCAAAAGAGAAATGAATACCGAAGAATATGTTAAGAAGATTCTTTAAAAATAGAAAAGGAATAGCCAAGAATTATTATATTAAAGAATAAACATGAATATATAAAATTATTATGTTCAAAAGAAAAATGAATAACGAAGAATATGTTAAGATTTTTTTAAAATAGAAAAGGAATAGCTAAGAATTATTATATTAAAGAATAAACATGAATATATAAAATTATTATGTTCAAAAGAGAAAAATGAATAACGCAGAAGAATATGCGCAGAAGATTTTGAAATAGAAAAGGAATAGCTAAGAATTATTATATTAAAGAATAAACATGAATATATAAAATTATGTTCAAAAGAGAAAAATGAATACCGAAGAATATGTTAAGATTTTTTAAAAATAGAAAGGAAAATAGCTAAGAATTATTATATTAAAGAATAAACATGAATATATAAAATTATGTTCAAAAGAGAAAATGAATAATTAAAGAATATGTTAAGAAGATTTTTTAAATAGAAAAGGAATAGCAGAATAATATACAAAAGAATAAAAATATGACAAAATTATTATGTTCAAAAGAGAAAAATGAATAACGAAGAATATGTTGCTAAAGATTTTTTAAAATAGAAAAGGAATAGCTAAGAATTATTATATTAAAGAATAAACATGAATATATAAAATTATTATGTTCAAAAGAGAAAAATGAATAACGAAGAATATACAGAAGATTTTTAAAAATAAAAGTAATAATAGAATCATATTGATAAGATTAAAGAATAAACACAGACAATAAATTATTAAAATAAAAGAAAAGAAATTAACAAAAGAATATGTTAAGAAGATTTTTTTAAAATAAAGTAGCAAGCTAAGAATTATTATATTAAAGAATAAAAATATGAATATATAAAATTATTATGTTCAAAAGAGAAAATGAATACCGAAGAATATGTTAAGAAGATTTTTTTTTAAAAATAGAAAAGGAATAGCTAAGAATTATTATATATTAAAGAATAAACATGAATATAAAATTATTATGTTCAAAAGAGAAAAATGAATAACGAAGAATATGTTGTTAGCATTTTTAAAATAGAAAAGGAATAGCTAAGAATTATTATATTAAAGAATAAACATGAATATATAAAATTATTATGTTCAAAAGAGAAAATGAATAACGAAGAATATGTTAAGAAGATTTTTTTAAAATAGAAAAGGAATAGCTAAGAATTATTATATTAAAGAATAAACATGAATATATAAAATTATTATGTTCAAAAGAGAAAAATGAATACCGAAGAATATGTTAAGAAGATTTTTTTAAAAATAGAAAAGGAATAGCTAAGAATTATTATATTAAAGAATAAACATGAATATATAAAATTATTATGTTCAAAAGAGAAAAATGAATACCGAAGAATATAAGAAGATTTTTTTAAAAATAGAAAAGGAATAGCTAAGAATTATTACATTAAAGAATAAAAACATGAATATATAAAATTATTATGTTCAAAAAGAGAAAAATGAATAACGGAAGAATATGTTAAGAAGATTTTTTTAAAAAATAGAAAAGGAATAGCTAAGAATTATTATATTAAAGAATAAACATGAATATATAAAATTATTATGTTCAAAAAAGAGCAAAAATGAATAACGAAGAATATGTTGCTAAAGATTTTTTTAAAATAGAAAAAGGAATAGCTAAGAATTATTATATTAAAGAATAAACATGAATATATAAAATTATTATGTTCAAAAGAGAAAAATGAATAACGAAGAATATGTTAAGAAGATTTTTTTAAAATAGAAAAGGAATAGCTAAGAATTATTATATTAAAGAATAAACATGAATATATAAAATTATTATGTTCAAAAGAGAAAACAGAACATTGAAGAATACATGTTAAGAAGATTTTTTAAAATAGAAAAGGAATAGCTAAGAATTATTATATTAAAGAATGTCCATGAATATATAAAATTATTATGTTCAAAAGAGAAAAAATGAATAATTGAAGAAGTGAAGAAAAAAGGGTGATTTTTAAAAATAGAAAGGAAATAGCTAAGAATTATTATATTAAAGAATAAACATGAATATATAAAATTATTATGTTCAAAAGAGAAAAAAATGAATAACGAAGAATATGTTAAATAAAGATTTTTAAAATAGAAAAGGAATAGCTAAGAATTATTATATTAAATGAATAAACATGAATATATAAAATTATTATGTTCAAAAGAGAAAAATGAATAACGAAGAATATGTTAAGAAGATTTTTTAAAATAGAAAAGGAATAGCTAAGAATTATTATATTAAAGAATAAACATGAATATATAAAATTATTATGTTCAAAAGAGAAAAATGAATACCGAAGAATATGTTAAGAAGATTTTTTAAATAGAAAAGGAATAGCTAAGAATTATTATATTAAAGAATAAACATGAATATATAAAATTATTATGTTCAAAAGAGAAAAATGAATACCGAAGAATATGTTAAGATTTTTAAAATAGAAAAGGAATAGCTAAGAATTATTATATTAAAGAATAAACATGAATATATAAAATTATTATGTTCAAAAGAGAAAATGAATACCGAAGAATATGTTAAGAAGATTTTTTTAAAATAGAAAAGGAATAGCTAAGAATTATTATATTAAAGAATAAACATGAATATATAAAATTATTATGTTCAAAAGAGAAAATGAATAACGAAGAATATGTTAAGAAGATTTTAAAATAGAAAAGGAATAGCTAAGAATTATTATATTCAAAGAATAAACACAAGAATATATAAAATTATTATGTTCAAAAGAGAAAAATGAATAAATTAAAGAATATGTTAAGATTTTTTATGTGAAAGCGCGAATAGCTGGAGAATAATATATTTAAAGAATAAACAACATGAATATATAAATAGTTGCGCTAAAAGAGGCAAATAGAATAACGAAGAATATGTTAAGAAGATTTTTTTAAAATAGAAAAGGAATAGCTAAGAATTATTATATTAAAGAATAAACATGAATATATAAAATTATTATGTTCAAAAGAGAAAATGAATAACGAAGAATATGTGTTAAGAAGATTTTTTAAAAATAGAAAAGGAATAGCTAAGAATTATTATATTAAAGAATAAACATGAATATATAAAATTATTATGTTCAAAAGAGAAAAATGAATAACGAAGAATATGTTAAGAAGATTTTTTAAAATAGAAAAGGAATAGCTAAGAATTATTATATTAAAGAATAAACATGAATATATAAAATTATTATGTTCAAAAGAGAAAAATGAATAACGAAGAATATGTTAAGAAGATTTTTAAAATAGAAAAGGAATAGCTAAGAATTATTATATTAAAGAATAAACATGAATATATAAAATTATTATGTTCAAAAGAGAAAAACAGATCAACGAAGAATAAAAGGTAATATTTTAAACAGAAAAGGAATAGCTAAGAATTATTATATTACACAAAGAAATAAACATGAATATATAAAATTATTATGTTCAAAAGAGAAAAAATGAAACAACGAAGAAGGATGGTGCTGGTAACATTTTAAAAATAGAAAAGGAATAGCTAAGAATTATTATAAGAAAGGAATAAATAAGAATATTATGGTAAAACAGTTACATCAAAAGAGAAAAATGAATAACGAAGAATATGTTAAGAAGATTTTTTTAAATAGAAAAGGAATAGCTAAGAATTATTATATTAAAGAATAAACATGAATATATAAAATTATTATGTTCAAAAGAGAAAATGAATAACGAAGAATATGTTAAGAAGATTTTTTTTTAAATAGAAAAGGAATAGCTACATAATGCTATATTAAAAGAATAAACACGGTTATATAAAATTGAAAATGAAGTAGAAAAATGAATAACGAAGAATATGTT
>JBBBDQ010013071.1:0-23788 GCA_037127315.1 Ascarosepion bandense
CCTATTAACCCTCGCTCTTTAGTCATGCTTCTGTTTAACTCTTCCACACCTAGTAACCCTCGCCCTTTAGTCATGCTTCTGTTTTTTAACTCTTCCACACCTAGTAACCCTCGCTCTTTAGTCATGCTTCTGTTTTTAACTCTTCCACACCTAGTAACCCTCGCTCTTTAGTCATGCTTCTGTTTTTTAACTCTTCCACACCTAGTAACCCTCGCTCTTTAGTCATGCTTCTGTTTTTAACTCTTCCACCTAGTAACCCTCGCTCTTTAGTCATGCTTCTGTTTTTAACTCTTCCACACCTAGTAACCCTCGCTCTTTAGTCATGCTTCTGTTTTTAACTCTTCCACACCTAGTAGCCTCAGCTCTTTAGTCATGCTTCTGTTTTTAACTCTTCCACACCTAGTAACCCTCGCTCTTTAGTCATGCTTCTGTTTTTAACTCTTCCACACCTAGTAACCCTCGCTCTTTAGTCATGCTTCTGTTTTTAACTCTTCCACACCTAGTAACCCTCGCTCTTTAGTCATGCTTCTGTTTTTAACTCCTCCACACCTAGTAACCCTCGCTCTTTAGTCATGCTTCTGTTTTTTAACTCCTCTAGTAACCCTCGCTCTTTAGTCATGCTTCTGTTTTTTAACTCTTCCACACCTAGTAACCCTCGCTCTTTAGTCATGCTTCTGTTTTTAACTCCTCCACACCTAGTAACCCTCGCTCTTTAGTCATGCTTCTGTTTTTAACTCTTCCACACCTAGTAACCCTCGCTCTTTAGTCATGCTTCTGTTTTTTAACTCCTCCACACCTAGTAACCCTCGCTCTTTAGTCATGCTTCTGTTTTTTAACTCTTCCACACCTAGTAACCCTCGCTCTTTAGTCATGCTTCTGTTTTTAACTCTTCCACACCTAGTAACCCTCGCTCTTTAGTCATGCTTCTGTTTAACTCTTCCACACCTAGTAACCCTCGCTCTTTAGTCATGCTTCTGTTTTTAACTCTTCCACACCTAGTAACCCTCGCTCTTTAGTCATGCTTCTGTTTTAACTCCTCCACACCTAGTAACCCTCGCTCTTTAGTCATGCTTCTGTTTTTTAACTCTTCCACACCTAGTAACCCTCGCTCTTTAGTCATGCTTCTGTTTTTTAACTCCTCCACACCTAGTAACCCTCGCTCTTTAGTCATGCTTCTGTTTTTAACTCTTCCACACCTAGTAACCCTCGCTCTTTAGTCATGCTTCTGTTTTTAACTCTTCCACACCTAGTAACCCTCGCTCTTTAGTCATGCTTCTGTTTTTAACTCCTCCACACCTAGTAACCCTCGCTCTTTAGTCATGCTTCTGTTTTTAACTCTTCCACCTAGTAACCTCGCTCTTTAGTCATGCTTCTATTTTTTTAACTCTTCCACACCTAGTAACCCTCGCTCTTTAGTCATGCTTCTGTTTTTAACTCTTCCACACCTAGTAACCCTCGCTCTTTAGTCATGCTTCTGTTTTTAACTCTTCCACCTAGTAACCCTCGCTCTTTAGTCATGCTTCTGTTTTTAACTCTTCCACACCTAGTAACCCTCGCTCTTTAGTCATGCTTCTGTTTTTTAACTCTTCCACACCTAGTAACCCTCGCTCTTTAGTCATGCTTCTGTTTTTAACTCTTCCACACCTAGTAACCCTCGCTCTTTAGTCATGCTTCTGTTTTTAACTCTTCCACACCTAGTAACCCTCGCTCTTTAGTCATGCTTCTGTTTTTAACTCTTCCACACCTAGTAACCCTCGCTCTTTAGTCATGCTTCTGTTTTTAACTCTTCCACACATAGTAACCCTCGCTCTTTAGTCATGCTTCTGTTTTTAACTCTTCCACACCTAGTAACCCTCGCTCTTTAGTCATGCTTCTGTTTTTTAACTCTTCCACACCTAGTAACCCTCGCTCTTTAGTCATGCTTCTGTTTTTAACTCTTCCACACCTAGTAACCCTCGCTCTTTAGTCATGCTTCTGTTTTTTAACTCTTCCACACCTAGTAACCCTCGCTCTTTAGTCATGCTTCTGTTGTTTTTAACTCTTCCACACCTAGTAACCCTCGCTCTTTAGTCATGCTTCTGTTTTTTAACTCTTCCACACCTAGTAACCCTCGCTCTTTAGTCATGCTTCTGTTTTTAACTCTTCCACACCTAGTAACCCTCGCTCTTTAGTCATGCTTCTGTTTTTTAACTCTTCCACACCTAGTAACCCTCGCTCTTTAGTCATGCTTCTGTTTTTTAACTCTTCCACACCTAGTAACCCTCGCTCTTTAGTCATGCTTCTGTTTTTAACTCTTCCACACCTAGTAACCCTCGCTCTTTAGTCATGCTTCTGTTTTTAACTCTTCCACACCTAGTAACCCTCGCTCTTTAGTCATGCTTCTGTTTTTTAACTCTTCCACACCTAGTAACCCTCGCTCTTTAGTCATGCTTCTGTTTTAACTCTTCCACACCTAGTAACCCTCGCTCTTTAGTCATGCTTCTGTTTTTTAACTCTTCCACACCTAGTAACCCTCGCTCTTTAGTCATGCTTCTGTTTTTTAACTCTTCCACACCTAGTAACCCTCGCTCTTTAGTCATGCTTCTGTTTTTTAACTCTTCCACACCTAGTAACCCTCGCTCTTTAGTCATGCTTCTGTTTTTTAACTCTTCCACACCTAGTAACCCTCGCTCTTTAGTCATGCTTCTGTAACTCTTCCACACCTAGTAACCCTCGCTCTTTAGTCATGCTTCTGTTTTTAACTCTTCCACACCTAGTAACCCTCGCTCTTTAGTCAT
The DNA here is from genome assembly GCA_037127315.1 of Ascarosepion bandense. Taxonomy (NCBI): domain Eukaryota; kingdom Metazoa; phylum Mollusca; class Cephalopoda; order Sepiida; family Sepiidae; genus Ascarosepion; species Ascarosepion bandense. The sequence goes on from JBBBDQ010013071.1 coordinate 2,778, forward strand.
GCTTCTGTTTTTAACTCTTCCACACCTAGTAACCCTCGCTCTTTAGTCATGCTTCTGTTTTTAACTCTTCCCACACCTAGTAACCCTCGCTCTTTAGTCATGCTTCTGTTTTTAACTCCTCCACACCTAGTAACCCTCGCTCTTTAGTCATGCTTCTGTTTTAACTCTTCCACACCTAGTAACCCTCGCTCTTTAGTCATGCTTCTGTTTTAACTCTTCCACACCTAGTAACCACTCAACTCTTTAGTCATGCTTCTGTTTTTTAACTCTTCCACACCTAGTAACCCTCGCTCTTTAGTCATGCTTCTGTTTAACTCTTCCACACCTAGTAACCCTCGCTCTTTAGTCATGCTTCTGTTTTTAACTCTTCCACACCTAGTAACCCTCGCTCTTTAGTCATGCTTCTGTTTTTTAACTCTTCCACACCTAGTAACCCTCGCTCTTTAGTCATGCTTCTGTTTTTAACTCTTCCACACCTAGTAACCCTCGCTCTTTAGTCATGCTTCTGTTTTTTAACTCTTCCACACCTAGTAACCCTCGCTCTTTAGTCATGCTTCTGTTTTTTAACTCTTCCACACCTAGTAACCCTCGCTCTTTAGTCATGCTTCTGTTTTTAACTCTTCCACACCTAGTAACCCTCGCTCTTTAGTCATGCTTCTGTTTTTTAACTCTTCCACACCTAGTAACCCTCGCTCTTTAGTCATGCTTCTGTTTTTAACTCTTCCACACCTAGTAACCCTCGCTCTTTAGTCATGCTTCTGTTTTTAACTCTTCCACACCTAGTAACCCTCGCTCTTTAGTCATGCTTCTGTTTTTTAACTCTTCCACACCTAGTAACCCTCGCTCTTTAGTCATGCTTCTGTTTTTAACTCTTCCACACCTAGTAACCCTCGCTCTTTAGTCATGCTTCTGTTTTTTAACTCTTCCACACCTAGTAACCTCAACTCTTTAGTCATGCTTCTGTTTTTAACTCTTCCACACCTAGTAACCCTCGCTCTTTAGTCATGCTTCTGTTTTTTAACTCTTCCACACCTAGTAACCCTCGCTCTTTAGTCATGCTTCTGTTTTTAACTCTTCCACACCTAGTAACCCTCGCTCTTTAGTCATGCTTCTGTTTTTAACTCTTCCACACCTAGTAACCCTCGCTCTTTAGTCATGCTTCTGTTTTTAACTCTTCCACACCTAGTAACCCTCGCTCTTTAGTCATGCTTCTGTTTTTAACTCTTCCACACCTAGTAACCCTCGCTCTTTAGTCATGCTTCTGTTTTTAACTCTTCCACACCTAGTAACCCTCGCTCTTTAGTCATGCTTCTGTTTTTAACTCTTCCACACCCCTAGTAACCCTCGCTCTTTAGTCATGCTTCTGTTTTTAACTCTTCCACACCTAGTAACCCTCGCTCTTTAGTCATGCTTCTGTTTAACTCTTCCACACCTAGTAACCCTCGCTCTTTAGTCATGCTTCTGTTTTTAACTCTTCCACTAGTAACCCTCGCTCTTTAGTCATGCTTCTGTTTTTAACTCTTCCACACCTAGTAACCCTCGCTCTTTAGTCATGCTTCTGTTTTTAACTCTTCCACACCTAGTAACCCTCGCTCTTTAGTCATGCTTCTGTTTTTAACTCTTCCACACTAGTAACCCTCGCTCTTTAGTCATGCTTCTGTTTTTTAACTCTTCCACACCTAGTAACCCTCGCTCTTTAGTCATGCTTCTGTTTTAACTCTTCCCACCTAGTAACCCTCGCTCTTTAGTCATGCTTCTGTTTTTTAACTCTTCCACACCTAGTAACCCTCGCTCTTTAGTCATGCTTCTGTTTTTTTAACTCTTCCACACCTAGTAACCCTCGCTCTTTAGTCATGCTTCTGTTTTTAACTCTTCCACACCTATTAACCCTCGCTCTTTAGTCATGCTTCTGTTTTTTAACTCTTCCACACCTAGTAACCCTCGCTCTTTAGTCATGCTTCTGTTTTTTAACTCTTCCACACCTAGTAACCCTCGCTCTTTAGTCATGCTTCTGTTTTTAACTCTTCCACACCTAGTAACCCTCGCTCTTTAGTCATGCTTCTGTTTTTAACTCTTCCACACCTAGTAACCCTCGCTCTTTAGTCATGCTTCTGTTTTTAACTCTTCCACACCTAGTAACCCTCGCTCTTTAGTCATGCTTCTGTTTTTAACTCTTCCACACCTAGTAACCCTCGCTCTTTAGTCATGCTTCTGTTTTTAACTCTTCCACACCTAGTAACCCTCGCTCTTTAGTCATGCTTCTGTTTTTTAACTCTTCCACACCTAGTAACCCTCGCTCTTTAGTCATGCTTCTGTTTTTTAACTCTTCCACACCTAGTAACCCTCGCTCTTTAGTCATGCTTCTGTTTTTTAACTCTTCCACACCTAGTAACCCTCGCTCTTTAGTCATGCTTCTGTTTTTAACTCTTCCACACCTAGTAACCCTCTCAACTCTTTAGTCATGCTTCTGTTTTTTAACTCTTCCACACCTAGTAACCCTCGCTCTTTAGTCATGCTTCTGTTTTTTAACTCTTCCACACCTAGTAACCCTCGCTCTTTAGTCATGCTTCTGTTTTTAACTCTTCCACACCTAGTAACCCTCGCTCTTTAGTCATGCTTCTGTTTTTTAACTCTTCTTCCACACCTAGTAACCCTCGCTCTTTAGTCATGCTTCTGTTTTTTAACTCTTCCACACCTAGTAACCCTCGCTCTTTAGTCATGCTTCTGTTTTTTAACTCTTCCACACCTAGTAACCCTCGCTCTTTAGTCATGCTTCTGTTTTTAACTCTTCCACACCCTAGTAACCCTCGCTCTTTAGTCATGCTTCTGTTTTTAACTCTTCCACACCTAGTAACCCTCGCTCTTTAGTCATGCTTCTGTTTTAACTCTTCCACACCTAGTAACCCTCGCTCTTTAGTCATGCTTCTGTTTTTTAACTCTTCCACACCTAGTAACCCTCGCTCTTTAGTCATGCTTCTGTTTTTTAACTCTTCCACACCTAGTAACCCTCGCTCTTTAGTCATGCTTCTGTTTTAACTCTTCCACACCTAGTAACCCTCGCTCTTTAGTCATGCTTCTGTTTTTAACTCTTCCACACCTAGTAACCCTCGCTCTTTAGTCATGCTTCTGTTTTTAACTCTTCCCACACCTAGTAACCCTCGCTCTTTAGTCATGCTTCTGTTTTTAACTCTTCCACACCTAGTAACCCTCGCTCTTTAGTCATGCTTCTGTTTTTTAACTCTTCCACACCTAGTAACCCTCGCTCTTTAGTCATGCTTCTGTTTTTTAACTCTTCCACACCTAGTAACCCTCGCTCTTTAGTCATGCTTCTGTTTTTAACTCTTCCACACCTAGTAACCCTCGCTCTTTAGTCATGCTTCTATTTTTTAACTCTTCCACACCTAGTAACCCTCGCTCTTTAGTCATGCTTCTGTTTTTTAACTCTTCCACACCTAGTAACCCTCGCTCTTTAGTCATGCTTCTGTTTTTTAACTCTTCCACACCTAGTAACCCTCGCTCTTTAGTCATGCTTCTGTTTTTAACTCTTCCACACCTAGTAACCCTCGCTCTTTAGTCATGCTTCTGTTTTTTAACTCTTCCACACCTAGTAACCCTCGCTCTTTAGTCATGCTTCTGTTTTTAACTCTTCCACACCTAGTAACCCTCGCTCTTTAGTCATGCTTCTGTTTTTAACTCTTCCACACCTAGTAACCCTCGCTCTTTAGTCATGCTTCTGTTTTTAACTCTTCCACACCTAGTAACCCTCGCTCTTTAGTCATGCTTCTGTTTTTAACTCTTCCACACCTAGTAACCCTCGCTCTTTAGTCATGCTTCTGTTTTTAACTCTTCCACCTAGTAACCCTCGCTCTTTAGTCATGCTTCTGTTTTTAACTCTTCCACACCTAGTAACCCTCGCTCTTTAGTCATGCTTTTGTTTTTAACTCTTCCACACCTAGTAACCCTCGCTTTTGAGTCATGCTTCTGTTTTTAACTCTTCCACACCTAGTAACCCTCGCTCTTTAGTCATGCTTCTGTTTTTTAACTCTTCCACACCTAGTAACCCTCGCTCTTTAGTCATGCTTCTGTTTTTAACTCTTCCACACCTAGTAACCCTCGCTCTTTAGTCATGCTTCTGTTTTTTAACTCTTCCACACCTAGTAACCCTCGCTCTTTAGTCATGCTTCTGTTTTTTAACTCTTCCACACCTAGTAACCCTCGCTCTTTAGTCATGCTTCTGTTTTTAACTCTTCCACACCTAGTAACCCTCGCTCTTTAGTCATGCTTCTGTTTTTAACTCTTCCACACCTAGTAACCCTCGCTCTTTAGTCATGCTTCTGTTTTTAACTCTTCCACACCTAGTAACCCTCGCTCTTTAGTCATGCTTCTGTTTTTTAACTCTTTACACACCTAGTAACCCTCGCTCTTTAGTCATGCTTCTGTTTTTTAACTCTTCCACACCTAGTAACCCTCGCTCTTTAGTCATGCTTCTGTTTTTAACTCTTCCACACCTAGTAACCCTCGCTCTTTAGTCATGCTTCTGTTTTTAACTCTTCCACACCTAGTAACCCTCGCTCTTTAGTCATGCTTCTGTTTTTTTTAACTCTTCCACACCTAGTAACCCTCGCTCTTTAGTCATGCTTCTGTTTTTTAACTCTTCCACACCTAGTAACCCTCGCTCTTTAGTCATGCTTCTGTTTTTTAACTCTTCCACACCTAGTAACCCTCAACTCTTTAGTCATGCTTCTGTTTTTAACTCTTCCACACCTAGTAACCCTCGCTCTTTAGTCATGCTTCTGTTTTTAACTCTTCCACACCTAGTAACCCTCGCTCTTTAGTCATGCTTCTGTTTTTAACTCTTCCACACCTAGTAACCCTCGCTCTTTAGTCATGCTTCTGTTTTTAACTCTTCCACACCTAGTAACCCTCGCTCTTTAGTCATGCTTCTGTTTTTAACTCTTCCACACCTAGTAACCTCGCTCTTTAGTCATGCTTCTGTTTTAACTCTTCCACACCTAGTAACCCTCGCTCTTTAGTCATGCTTCTGTTTTTTAACTCTTCCACACCTAGTAACCCTCGCCTCTTTAGTCATGCTTCTGTTTTTAACTCTTCCACACCTAGTAACCCTCGCTCTTTAGTCATGCTTCTGTTTAACTCTTCCACACCTGAAAGTAACCCTCGCTCTTTAGTCATGCTTCTGTTTTTAACTCTTCCACACCTAGTAACCCTCGCTCTTTAGTCATGCTTCTGTTTAACTCTTCCACACCTAGTAACCCTCGCTCTTTAGTCATGCTTCTGTTTTTAACTCTTCCACACCTAGTAACCCTCGCTCTTTAGTCATGCTTCTGTTTTTAACTCTTCCACACCTAGTAACCCTCGCTCTTTAGTCATGCTTCTGTTTTTAACTCTTCCACACCTAGTAACCCTCGCTCTTTAGTCATGCTTCTGTTTTTTAACTCTTCCACACCTAGCCCTCGCTCTTTAGTCATGCTTCTGTTTTTTAACTCTTCCACACCTAGTAACCCTCGCTCTTTAGTCATGCTTCTGTTTTTTAACTCTTCCACACCTAGTAACCCTCGCTCTTTAGTCATGCTTCTGTTTTTAACTCTTCCACACCTAGTAACCCTCGCTCTTTAGTCATGCTTCTGTTTTTTAACTCTTCCACACCTAGTAACCCTCGCTCTTTAGTCATGCTTCTGTTTTTTAACTCTTCCACTAGTAACCCTCACGCTCTTTAGTCATGCTTCTGTTTTTTAACTCTTCCACACCTAGTAACCCTCGCTCTTTAGTCATGCTTCTGTTTTTTAACTCTTCCACACCTAGTAACCCTCGCTCTTTAGTCATGCTTCTGGTTTAACTCTTTACACCTAGTAACTCGCTCTTTAGTCTCTGTGCTTCTAACTTTAACTCTTCACCTGAATTGTCCTCGCTCTTTAGTCATGCTTCTGTTTTAACTCTTCCCTTTAGCCAACCTCGCTCTTTAGTCATGCTTCTGTTTTTAACTCTTCCACACCTAGTAACCCTCGCTCTTTAGTCATGCTTCTGTTTTTAACTCTTCCACACCTAGTAACCCTCGCTCTTTAGTCATGCTTCTGTTTTTTAACTCTTCCACACCTAGTAACCCTCGCTCTTTAGTCATGCTTCTGTTTTTTAACTCTTCCACACCTAGTAACCCTCGCTCTTTAGTCATGCTTCTGTTTTTAACTCTTCCACACCTAGTAACCCTCGCTCTTTAGTCATGCTTCTGTTTTTAACTCTTCCACACCTAGTAACCCTCGCTCTTTAGTCATGCTTCTGTTTTTTAACTCTTCCACACCTAGTAACCCTCGCTCTTTAGTCATGCTTCTGTTTTTTAACTCTTCCACACCTAGTAACCCTCGCTCTTTAGTCATGCTTCTGTTTTTAACTCTTCCACACCTAGTAACCCTCGCTCTTTAGTCATGCTTCTGTTTAACTCTTCCACACCTAGTAACCCTCGCTCTTTAGTCATGCTTCTGTTTTTAACTCTTCCACACCTAGTAACCCTCGCTCTTTAGTCATGCTTCTGTTTTTTAACTCTTCCACACCTAGTAACCCTCGCTCTTTAGTCATGCTTCTGTTTTTTAACTCTTCCACACCTAGTAACCCTCGCTCTTTAGTCATGCTTCTGTTTTTTAACTCTTCCACACCTAGTAACCCTCGCTCTTTAGTCATGCTTCTGTTTTTAACTCTTCCACACCTAGTAACCCTCGCTCTTTAGTCATGCTTCTGTTTTTTAACTCTTCCACACCTAGTAACCCTCGCTCTTTAGTCATGCTTCTGTTTTTTAACTCTTCCACACCTAGTAACCCTCGCTCTTTAGTCATGCTTCTGTTTTTTAACTCTTCCACACCTAGTAACCCTCGCTCTTTAGTCATGCTTCTGTTTTTTAACTCTTCCACACTAGTAACCTCATCTTTAGTCATGCTTCTGCTTTTAACTCTTCCACACCTAGTAACCCTCGCTCTTTAGTCATGCTTCTGTTTTTTAACTCTTCCACACCTAGTAACCCTCGCTCTTTAGTCATGCTTCTGTTTTTTAACTCTTCCACACCTAGTAACCCTCGCTCTTTAGTCATGCTTCTGTTTTTTAACTCTTCTACCTAGTAACCCTCGCTCTTTAGTCATGCTTCTGTTTTTAACTCTTCCACACCTATTAACCCTCGCTCTTTAGTCATGCTTCTGTTTTTTAACTCTTCACCACCTAGTAACCCTCGCTCTTTAGTCATGCTTCTGTTTTTTAACTCTTCCACCTAAGTAACCCTCGCTCTTTAGTCATGCTTCTGTTTTTTTAACTCTTCCACACCTAGTAACCCTCGCTCTTTAGTCATGCTTCTGTTTTTTAACTCTTCCACACCTAGTAACCCTCGCTCTTTAGTCATGCTTCTGTTTTTTAACTCTTCTGCCACCTAGTAACCCTCGCTCTTTAGTCATGCTTCTGTTTTTTAACTCTTCCACACCTAGTAACCCTCGCTCTTTAGTCATGCTTCTGTTTTTTAACTCTTCCACACCTAGTAACCCTCGCTCTTTAGTCATGCTTCTGTTTTTTAACTCTTCCACACCTAGTAACCCTCGCTCTTTAGTCATCGCTTCTGTTTTTAACTCTTCCACACCTAGTAAACCCTCGCTCTTTAGTCATGCTTCTGTTTTTTAACTCTTCCACACCTAGTAACCCTCGCTCTTTAGTCATGCTTCTGTTTTTTAACTCTTCCACACCTAGTAACCCTCGCTCTTTAGTCATGCTTCTGTTTTTTTTAACTCTTCCACACCTAGTAACCCTCGCTCTTTAGTCATGCTTCTGTTTTTTAACTCTTCCACACCTAGTAACCCTCGCTCTTTAGTCATGCTTCTGTTTTTTTTAACTCTTCCACACCTAGTAACCCTCGCTCTTTAGTCATGCTTCTGTTTTTTAACTCTTCCACACCTAGTAACCCTCGCTCTTTAGTCATGCTTCTGTTTTTTAACTCTTCCACACCTAGTAACCCTCGCTCTTTAGTCATGCTTCTGTTTTTTAACTCTTCCACACCTAGTAACCCTCGCTCTTCAGTCATGCTTCTGTTTTTAACTCTTCCACACCTAGTAACCCTCGCTCTTTAGTCATGCTTCTGTTTTTTAACTCTTCCACACCTGGTAACCCTCGCTCTTTAGTCATGCTTCTGTTTTTTAACTCTTCCACACCTAGTAACCCTCGCTCTTTAGTCATGCTTCTGTTTTTTAACTCTTCCACACCTAGTAACCCTCAACTCTTTAGTCATGCTTCTGTTTTTTAACTCTTCCACACCTAGTAACCTCGCTCTTTAGTCATGCTTCTGTTTTTTAACTCTTCCACACCTAGTAACCCTCGCTCTTTAGTCATACTTCTGTTTTTTAACTCTTCCACACCTAGTAACCCTCGCTCTTTAGTCTTCTGTTTTTTAACTCTTCACCTAGTAACCCTCGCTCTTTAGTCATGCTTCTGTTTTTGCTCTTCCCACACCTAGTAACCCTCGCTCTTTAGTCATGCTTCTGTTTTTAACTCTACACCTATTAACCCTCGCTCTTTAGTCATGCTTCCTGTTTTTTAACTCTTCCACACCTAGTAACCCTCGCTCTTTAGTCATGCTTCTGTTTTTTAACTCTTCCACACCTAGTAACCCTCGCTCTTTAGTCATGCTTCTGTTTTTTAACTCTTCCACACCTAGTAACCCTCGCTCTTTAGTCATGCTTCTGTTTTTTAACTCTTCCACACCTAGTAACCCTCAACTCTTACTGATGTACGCTTCTGTTTTTAACTCTTCCACACCTAGTAACCCTCGCTCTTTAGTCATGCTTCTGTTTTTTAACTCTTCCACACCTAGTAACCCTCGCTCTTTAGTCATGCTTCTGTTTTTTAACTCTTCCACACCTAGTAACCCTCGCTCTTTAGTCATGCTTCTGTTTTTTAACTCTTCCACACCTAGTAACCCTCGCTCTTTAGTCATGCTTCTGTTTTTTTAACTCTTCCACACCTAGTAACCCTCGCTCTTTAGTCATGCTTCTGTTTTTTAACTCTTCCACACCTAGTAACCCTCGCTCTTTAGTCATGCTTCTGTTTTTTAACTCTTCCACACCTAGTAACCCTCGCTCTTTAGTCATGCTTCTGTTTTTTAACTCTTCCACACCTAGTAACCCTCGCTCTTTAGTCATGCTTCTGTTTTTTAACTCTTCCACACCTAGTAACCCTCGCTCTTTAGTCATGCTTCTGTTTTTTAACTCTTCCACACCTAGTAACCCTCGCTCTTTAGTCATGCTTCTGTTTTTTAACTCTTCCACACCTAGTAACCCTCGCTCTTTAGTCATGCTTCTGTTTTTTAACTTTTCCACACCTAGTAACCCTCGCTCTTTAGTCATGCTTCTGTTTTTTAACTCTTCCACACCTAGTAACCCTCGCTCTTTAGTCATGCTTCTGTTTTTTTAACTCTTCCACACCTAGTAACCCTCGCTCTTTAGTCATGCTTCTGTTTTTTTAACTCTTCCACACTAGTAACCCTCATCTTTAGTCATGCTTCTGTTTTTTAACTCTTCCACACCTAGTAACCCTCGCTCTTTAGTCATGCTTCTGTTTTTTAACTCTTCCACACCTAGTAACCCTCGCTCTTTAGTCATGCTTCTGTTTTTTAACTCTTCCACACCTAGTAACCCTCGCTCTTTAGTCATGCTTCTGTTTTTTAACTCTTCCACACCTAGTAACCCTCGCTCTTTAGTCATGCTTCTGTTTTTTAACTCTTCCACACCTAGTAACCCTCGCTCTTTAGTCATGCTTCTGTTTTTTAACTCTTCCACACCTAGTAACCCTCGCTCTTTAGTCATGCTTCTGTTTTTAACTCTTCCACACCTAGTAACCCCTCGCTCTTTAGTCATGCTTCTGTTTTTAACTCTTCCACACCTAGTAACCCTCGCTCTTTAGTCATGCTTCTGTTTTTTTAACTCTTCCACACCTAGTAACCCTCGCTCTTTAGTCATGCTTCTGTTTTTTAACTCTTCCCACCTAGTAACCCTCGCTCTTTAGTCATGCTTCTGTTTTTTAACTCTTCCACACCTAGTAACCCTCGCTCTTTAGTCATGCTTCTGTTTTTTTAACTCTTCCACACCTAGTAACCCTCGCTCTTTAGTCATGCTTCTGTTTTTTTAACTCTTCCACACCTAGTAACCCTCGCTCTTTAGTCATGCTTCTGTTTTTTTGCTCTTCCCACACTAGTAACCCTCGCTCTTTAGTCATGCTTCTGTTTTTTTAACTCTTCCACACCTAGTAACCCTCGCTCTTTAGTCATGCTTCTGTTTTTTAACTCTTCCACACCTAGTAACCCTCGCTCTTTAGTCATGCTTCTGTTTTTTAACTCTTCCACACCTAGTAACCCTCGCTCTTTAGTCATGCTTCTGTTTTTTTAACTCTTCCACACCTAGTAACCCTCGCTCTTTAGTCATGCTTCTGTTTTTTAACTCTTCCACACCTAGTAACCCTCGCTCTTTAGTCATGCTTCTGTTTTTTTAACTCTTCCACACCTAGTAACCCTCGCTCTTTAGTCATGCTTCTGTTTTTTTAACTCTTCCACACCTAGTAACCCTCGCTCTTTAGTCATGCTTCTGTTTTTTTAACTCTTCCACACCTAGTAACCCTCGCTCTTTAGTCATGCTTCTGTTTTTTAACTCTTCCACACCTAGTAACCCTCGCTCTTTAGTCATGCTTCTGTTTTTTAACTCTTCCACACCTAGTAACCCTCGCTCTTTAGTCATGCTTCTGTTTTTTAACTCTTCCACACCTAGTAACCCTCGCTCTTTAGTCATGCTTCTGTTTTTTAACTCTTCCACACCTAGTAACCCTCGCTCTTTAGTCATGCTTCTGTTTTTTAACTCTTCCACACCTAGTAACCCTCGCTCTTTAGTCATGCTTCTGTTTTTTAACTCTTCCACACCTAGTAACCCTCGCTCTTTAGTCTGCTTCTGTTTTTTAACTCTTCACACCTAGTAACCCTCGCTCTTTAGTCATGCTTCTGTTTTTAACTCTTCCACACCTAGTAACCCTCGCTCTTTAGTCATGCTTCTGTTTTTTAACTCTTCCACACCTAGTAACCCTCGCTCTTTAGTCATGCTTCTGTTTTTTAACTCTTCCACACCTAGTAACCCTCGCTCTTTAGTCATGCTTCTGTTTTTTTAACTCTTCCACACCTAGTAACCCTCGCTCTTTAGTCATGCTTCTGTTTTTTAACTCTTCCACACCTAGTAACCCTCGCTCTTTAGTCATGCTTCTGTTTTTTAACTCTTCCACACCTAGTAACCCTCGCTCTTTAGTCATGCTTCTGTTTTTTTAACTCTTCCACACCTAGTAACCCTCGCTCTTTAGTCATGCTTCTGTTTTTAACTCTTCCACACCTAGTAACCCTCGCTCTTTAGTCATGCTTCTGTTTTTAACTCTTCCACACCTAGTAACCCTCGCTCTTTAGTCATGCTTCTGTTTTTTTAACTCTTCCACACCTAGTAACCCTCGCTCTTTAGTCATGCTTCTGTTTTTTTAACTCTTCCCACACCTAGTAACCCTCGCTCTTTAGTCATGCTTCTGTTTTTTAACTCTTCCACACCTAGTAACCCTGCTCTTTAGTCGTAAGCTGTTTTTTAACTCTTCCACACCTAGTAACCCTCGCTCTTTAGTCATGCTTCTGTTTTTTTAACTCTTCACACCCTGTTAACCCTCGCTCTTTAGTCATGCTTCTGTTTTTTAACTCTTCCACACCTAGTAACCCTCGCTCTTTAGTCATGCTTCTGTTTTTTAACTCTTCCACACCTAGTAACCCTCGCTCTTTAGTCATGCTTCTGTTTTTAACTCTTCCGCACCTAGTAACCCTCGCTCTTTAGTCATGCTTCTGTTTTTTAACTCTTCCACACTATTAACCCTCGCTCTTTAGTCATGCTTCTGTTTTTTTAACTCTTCCACACCTAAGTAACCCTCGCTCTTTAGTCATGCTTCTGTTTTTAACTCTTCCACACCCTAGTAACCCTCGCTCTTTAGTCATGCTTCTGTTTTTTTTAACTCTTCCACACCTAGTTAACCCTCGCTCTTTAGTCATGCTTCTGTTTTTTTAACTCTCTTCCACACCTAGTAACCCTCGCTCTTTAGTCATGCTTCTGTTTTTAACTCTTCCACACCTAGTAACCCTCGCTCTTTAGTCATGCTTCTGTTTTTTTTTAACTCTTCCACACCTAGTAACCCTCGCTCTTTAGTCATGCTTCTGTTTTTAACTCTTCCACACCTAGTAACCCTCGCTCTTTAGTCATGCTTCTGTTTTTTAACTCTTCCACACCTAGTAACCCTCGCTCTTTAGTCATGCTTCTGTTTTTAACTCTTCCACACCTAGTAACCCTCGCTCTTTAGTCATGCTTCTGTTTTTTAACTCTTCCACACCTAGTAACCCTCGCTCTTTAGTCATGCTTCTGTTTTTTTAACTCTTCCACACCTAGTAACCCTCGCTCTTTAGTCATACTTCTGTTTTTAACTCTTCCACACCTAGTAACCCTCGCTCTTTAGTCATGCTTCTGTTTTTTTAACTCTTCCACACCTAGTAACCCTCGCTCTTTAGTCATGCTTCTGTTTTTTTAACTCTTCCACACCTAGTAACCCTCGCTCTTTAGTCATGCTTCTGTTTTTTAATAACTCTTCCACACCTAGTAACCCTCGCTCTTTAGTCATGCTTCTGTTTTTAACTCTTCCACACCTAGTAACCCTCGCTCTTTAGTCATGCTTCTGTTTTTAACTCTTCCACACCCTCGCTCTTTAGTCATGCTTCTGTTTTTTTAACTCTTCCACACCTAGTAACCCTCGCTCTTTAGTCATGCTTCTGTTTTTTAACTCTTCCACACCTAGTAACCCTCGCTCTTTAGTCATGCTTCTGTTTTTTAACTCTTCCACACCTAGTAACCCTCGCTCTTTAGTCATGCTTCTGTTTTTTAACTCTTCCACACCTAGTAACCCTCGCTCTTTAGTCATGCTTCTGTTTTTTTAACTCTTCCACACCTAGTAACCCTCGCTCTTTAGTCATGCTTCTGTTTTTAACTCTTCCACACCTAGTAACCCTCGCTCTTTAGTCATGCTTCTGTTTTTTTAACTCTTCCACACCTAGTAACCCTCGCTCTTTAGTCATGCTTCTGTTTTTTTTAACTCTTCCACACCTAGTAACCCTCGCTCTTTAGTCATGCTTCTGTTTTTTAACTCTTCCACACCTAGTAACCCTCGCTCTTTAGTCATGCTTCTGTTTTTTAACTCTTCCACACCTAGTAACCCTCGCTCTTTAGTCATGCTTCTGTTTTTTAACTCTTCCACACCTAGTAACCCTCGCTCTTTAGTCATGCTTCTGTTTTTTAACTCTTCCACACCTAGTAACCCTCGCTCTTTAGTCATGCTTCTGTTTTTTTTAACTCTTCCACACCTAGTAACCCTCGCTCTTTAGTCATGCTTCTGTTTTTTAACTCTTCCACACCTAGTAACCCTCGCTCTTTAGTCATGCTTCTGTTTTTTTAACTCTTCCACACCTAGTAACCCTCGCTCTTTAGTCATGCTTCTGTTTTTAACTCCTTCCACACCTAAGTAACCCTCGCTCTTTAGTCATGCTTCTGTTTTTAACTCTTCCACACCTAGTAACCCTCGCTCTTTAGTCATGCTTCTGTTTTTTAACTCTTCCACACCTAGTAACCCTCGCTCTTTAGTCATGCTTCAATTTTCTTTCTTCCACACCTAGTAACCCTCGCTCTTTAGTCATGCTTCTGTTTTTTAACTCTTCCACACCTAGTAACCTGTCTTTAGTCATGCTTCTGTTTTTTTAACTCTTCCGCACCTAGTAACCCTCGCTCTTTAGTCATGCTTCTGTTTTTTAACTCTTCCACTAGTAACCCTCGCTCTTTAGTCATGCTTCTGTTTTTTTTTAACTCTTCCACACCTAGTAACCCTCGCTCTTTAGTCATGCTTCTGTTTTTAACTCTTCCACACCTAGTAACCCTCGCTCTTTAGTCATGCTTCTGTTTTTTTAACTCTTCCACACCTAGTAACCCTCGCTCTTTAGTCATGCTTCAGTTTTTTTAACTCTTCCACACCTAGTAACCCTCGCTCTTTAGTCATGCTTCTGTTTTTAACTCTTCCACTACCTAGTAACCCTCGCTCTTTAGTCATGCTTCCAGTTTTAACTCTTCCACACCTAGTAACCCTCGCTCTTTAGTCATGCTTCTGTTTTTTAACTCTTCCACACCTAGTAACCCTCGCTCTTTAGTCATGCTTCTGTTTTTTTAACTCTTCCACACCTAGTAACCCTCGCTCTTTAGTCATGCTTCTGTTTTTTTTTAACTCTTCCACACCTAGTAACCCTCGCTCTTTAGTCATGCTTCAGTTTTTAACTCTTCCACACCTAGTAACCCTCGCTCTTTAGTCATGCTTCTGTTTTTTTAACTCTTCCACACCTAAGTAACCCTCGCTCTTTAGTCATGCTTCTGTTTTTAACTCTTCCACACCTAGTAACCCTCGCTCTTTAGTCATGCTTCTGTTTTTTAACTCTTCCACACCTAGTAACCCTCGCTCTTTAGTCATGCTTCAGTTTTTTAACTCTTCCACACCTAGTAACCCTCGCTCTTTAGTCATGCTTCTGTTTTTAACTCTTCCACACCTAGTAACCCTCGCTCTTTAGTCATGCTTCTGTTTTTTTAACTCTTCCACACCTAGTAACCCTCGCTCTTTAGTCATGCTTCTGTTTTTTAACTCTTCCACACCTAGTAACCCTCGCTCTTTAGTCATGCTGCTTCTGTTTTTTTAACTCTTCCACACCTAGTAACCCTCGCTCTTTAGTCATGCTTCTGTTTTTTAACTCTTCCACACCTAGTAACCCTCGCTCTTTAGTCATGCTTCTGTTTTTTAACTCTTCCACACCTAGTAACCCTCGCTCTTTAGTCATGCTTCTGTTTTTAACTCTTCCACACCTAGTAACCCTCGCTCTTTAGTCATGCTTCTGTTTTTTAACTCTTCCACACCTAGTAACCCTCACTCTTTAGTCATGCTTCAGTTTTTAACTCTTCCACACCTAGTAACCCTCGCTCTTTAGTCATGCTTCTGTTTTTTTAACTTTTTCCACACCTAGTAACCCTCGCTCTTTAGTCATGCTTCTGTTTTTAACTCTTCCACACCTAGTAACCCTCGCTCTTTAGTCATGCTTCTGTTTTTTTAACTCTTCCACACCTAGTAACCCTCGCTCTTTAGTCATGCTTCTACTGTTTTTTTAACTCTTCCACACCTAGTAACCCTCGCTCTTTAGTCATGCTTCTGTTTTTTAACTCTTCCACCCTAGTAACCCTCGCTCTTTAGTCATGCTTCTGTTTTTTTAACTCTTCCCACACCTAGTAACCCTCGCTCTTTAGTCATGCTTCTGTTTTTAACTCTTCCACACCTAGTAACCCTCGCTCTTTAGTCATGCTTCTGTTTTTTTAACTCTTCCACACCTAGTAACCCTCGCTCTTTAGTCATGCTTCTGTTTTTTAACTCTTCCACACCTAGTAACCCTCGCTCTTTAGTCATGCTTCTGTTTTTTAACTCTTCCACACCTAGTAACCCTCGCTCTTTAGTCATGCTTCTGTTTTTTAACTCTTCCACACCTAGTAACCCTCGCTCTTTAGTCATGCTTCTGTTTTTTTTTAACTCTTCCACACCTGGTAACCCTCGCTCTTTAGTCATGCTTCTGTTTTTTAACTCTTCCACACCTAGTAACCCTCGCTCTTTAGTCATGCTTCTGTTTTTAACTCTTCCACACCTAGTAACCCTCGCTCTTTAGTCATGCTTCTGTTTTTTAACTCTTCCACACCTAGTAACCCTCGCTCTTTAGTCATGCTTCTGTTTTTAACTCTTCCACACCTAGTAACCCTCGCTCTTTAGTCATGCTTCTGTTTTTAACTCTTCCACACCTAGTAACCCTCGCTCTTTAGTCATGCTTCTGTTTTTTAACTCTTCCCACACCTAGTAACCCTCGCTCTTTAGTCATGCTTCTGTTTTTAACTCTTCCACACCTATTAACCCTCGCTCTTTAGTCATGCTTCTGTTTTTAACTCTTCCACACCTAGTAACCCTCGCTCTTTAGTCATGCTTCTGTTTTTAACTCTTCCACACCTAGTAACCCTCGCTCTTTAGTCATGCTTCTGTTTTTAACTCTTCCACACCTAGTAACCCTCGCTCTTTAGTCATGCTTCTGTTTTTTAACTCTTCCACACCTAGTAACCCTCGCTCTTTAGTCATGCTTCTGTTTTTTAACTCTTCCACACCTAGTAACCCTCGCTCTTTAGTCATGCTTCTGTTTTTTAACTCTTCCACACCTAGTAACCCTCGCTCTTTAGTCATGCTTCTGTTTTTTAACTCTTCCACACCTAGTAACCCTCGCTCTTTAGTCATGCTTCTGTTTTTTAACTCTTCCCGCACCTAGTAACCCTCGCTCTTTAGTCATGCTTCTGTTTTTTAACTCTTCCACACCTAAGTAACCCTCATCTTTAGTCGTACTTCTGTTTTTTAACTCTTCCACACCTAGTAACCCTCGCTCTTTAGTCATGCTTCTGTTTTTTAACTCTTCCACACCTAGTAACCCTCGCTCTTTAGTCATGCTTCTGTTTAACTCTTCCACACCTAGTAACCCTCGCTCTTTAGTCATGCTTCTGTTTTTAACTCTTCCACACCTAGTAACCCTCGCTCTTTAGTCGTGCTTCTGTTTTTTAACTCTTCCACACCTAGTAACCCTCGCTCTTTAGTCATGCTTCTGTTTTTTAACTCTTCCACACCTAGTAACCCTCGCTCTTTAGTCATGCTTCTGTTTTTTAACTCTTCCACACCTAGTAACCCTCGCTCTTTAGTCATGCTTCTGTTTTTTAACTCTTCCACACCTAGTAACCCTCGCTCTTTAGTCATGCTTCTGTTTTTTAACTCTTCCACACCTAGTAACCCTCGCTCTTTAGTCATGCTTCTGTTTTTTAACTCTTCCACACCTAGTAACCCTCGCTCTTTAGTCATGCTTCTGTTTTTTAACTCTTCCACACCTAGTAACCCTCGCTCTTTAGTCATGCTTCTGTTTTAACTCTTCCACACCTAGTAACCCTCGCTCTTTAGTCATGCTTCTGTTTTTTAACTCTTCCACACCCCATAGTAACCCTCGCTCTTTAGTCATGCTTCTGTTTTTTAACTCTTCCACACCTAGTAACCCTCGCTCTTTAGTCATGCTTCTGTTTTTTAACTCTTCCACACCTAGTAACCCTCGCTCTTTAGTCATGCTTCTGTTTTTTAACTCTTCCACACCTAGTAACCCTCGCTCTTTAGTCATGCTTCTGTTTAACTCTTCCACACCTAGTAACCCTCGCTCTTTAGTCATGCTTCTGTTTTTTAACTCTTCCACACCTAGTAACCCTCGCTCTTTAGTCATGCTTCTGTTTTTTAACTCTTCCACACCTAGTAACCCTCGCTCTTTAGTCATGCTTCTGTTTTTTAACTCTTCCACACCTAGTAACCCTCGCTCTTTAGTCATGCTTCTGTTTTTTAACTCTTCCACACCTAGTAACCCTCACTCTTTAGTCATGCTTCTGTTTTTAACTCTTCCACACCTAGTAACCCTCGCTCTTTAGTCATGCTTCTGTTTTTAACTCTTCCCCATACCTAGTAACCCTCGCTCTTTAGTCATGCTTCTGTTTTTTAACTCTTCCACACCTAGTAACCCTCGCTCTTTAGTCATGCTTCTGTTTTAACTCTTCCACACTAGTAACCTCAACTCTTCGTCATGCTTCTGTTTTTAACTCTTCCACACCTAGTAACCCTCGCTCTTTAGTCATGCTTCTGTTTTTTAACTCTTCCGCACCTAGTAACCCTCGCTCTTTAGTCATGCTTCTGTTTTTAACTCTTCCACACCTAGTAACCTCGCTCTTTAGTCATGCTTCTGTTTTTAACTCTTCCACACCTAGTAACCCTCGCTCTTTAGTCATGCTTCTGTTTTTAACTCTTCCACACCTAGTAACCCTCGCTCTTTAGTCATGCTTCTGTTTTTAACTCTTCCACCTACAAAGTAACCCTCGCTCTTTAGTCATGCTTCTGTTTTTTAACTCTTCCACACCTAGTAACCCTCGCTCTTTAGTCATGCTTCTGTTTTTTAACTCTTCCACACCTAGTAACCCTCGCTCTTTAGTCATGCTTCTGTTTTTTAACTCTTCCACACCTAGTAACCCTCGCTCTTTAGTCATGCTTCTGTTTTTAACTCTTCCACACCTAGTAACCCTCGCTCTTTAGTCATGCTTCTGTTTTTTAACTCTTCCACACCTAGTAACCCTCGCTCTTTAGTCATGCTTCTGTTTTTTAACTCTTCCGCACCTAGTAACCCTCGCTCTTTAGTCATGCTTCTGTTTTTTAACTCTTCCACACCTAGTAACCCTCGCTCTTTAGTCATGCTTCTGTTTTTAACTCTTCCACACCTAGTAACCCTCGCTCTTTAGTCATGCTTCTGTTTTTAACTCTTCCACACCTAGTAACCCTCGCTCTTTAGTCATGCTTCTGTTTTTTAACTCTTCCACACCTAGTAACCCTCGCTCTTTAGTCATGCTTCTGTTTTAACTCTTCCACACCTGTTAACCCTCGCTCTTTAGTCATGCTTCTGTTTTTAACTCACTTCCACACCCTATTAACCCTCGCTCTTTAGTCATGCTTCTGTTTTTAACTCTTCCCACACCTAGTAACCCTCGCTCTTTAGTCATGCTTCTGTTTTTAACTCTTCCACACCTAGTAACCCTCGCTCTTTAGTCATGCTTCTGTTTTTTAACTCTTCCACACCTAGTAACCCTCGCTCTTTAGTCATGCTTCTGTTTTTTAACTCTTCCACACCTAGTAACCTCGCTCTTTAGTCATGCTTCTGTTTTTTTAACTCTTCCACACCTAGTAACCCTCGCTCTTTAGTCATGCTTCTGTTTTTAACTCTTCCACACCTAGTAACCTCGCTCTTTAGTCATGCTTCTGTTTTTAACTCTTCCACACCTAGTAACCCTCGCTCTTTAGTCATCTTTCTGTTTTTAACTCTTCCGCACCTAGTAACCCTCGCTCTTTAGTCATGCTTCTGTTTTTTAACTCTTCCACACCTAGTAACCCTCGCTCTTTAGTCATGCTTCTGTTTTTAACTCTTCCACACCTAGTAACCCTCGCTCTTTAGTCATGCTTCTGTTTTTAACTCTTCCACACCTAGTAACCCTCGCTCTTTAGTCATGCTTCTGTTTTTAACTCTTCCACACCTAGTAACCCTCGCTCTTTAGTCATGCTTCTGTTTTTTAACTCTTCCACACCTAGTAACCCTCGCTCTTTAGTCATGCTTCTGTTTTTTAACTCTTCCACACCTAGTAACCCTCGCTCTTTAGTCATGCTTCTGTTTTTTAACTCTTCCACACCTAGTAACCCTCGCTCTTTAGTCATGCTTCTGTTTTTTAACTCTTCCCACACCTAGTAACCCTCGCTCTTTAGTCATGCTTCTGTTTTTAACTCTTCCCCCACCTAGTAACCCTCGCTCTTTAGTCATGCTTCTGTTTTTTAACTCTTCCACACCTAGTAACCCTCGCTCTTTAGTCATGCTTCTGTTTTTAACTCTTCCACCTAGTAACCCTCGCTCTTTAGTCATGCTTCTGTTTTTAACTCTTCCACACCTAGTAACCCTCGCTCTTTAGTCATGCTTCTGGCTGCTCTTCCACACCTAGTAACCCTCGCTCTTTAGTCATGCTTCTGTTTTTTAACTCTTCCACACCTAGTAACCCTCGCTCTTTAGTCATGCTTCTGTTTTTTAACTCTTCCCACCTAGTAACCCTCGCTCTTTAGTCATGCTTCTGTTTTTAACTCTTCCACACCTAGTAACCCTCGCTCTTTAGTCATGCTTCTGTTTTTTAACTCTTCCACACCTAGTAACCCTCGCTCTTTAGTCATGCTTCTGTTTTTTAACTCTTCCACACCTAGTAACCCTCGCTCTTTAGTCATGCTTCTGTTTAACTCTTCCACCTAGTAACCCTCGCTCTTTAGTCATGCTTCTGTTTTTAACTCTTCCACACCTAGTAACCCTCGCTCTTTAGTCATGCTTCTGTTTTTAACTCTTCCACACCTGATAACCCTCGCTCTTTAGTCATGCTTCTGTTTTTAACTCTTCCACACCTAGTAACCCTCGCTCTTTAGTCATGCTTCTGTTTTTAACTCTTCCACACCTAGTAACCCTCGCTCTTTAGTCATGCTTCTGTTTTTTAACTCTTCCACACCTAGTAACCCTCGCTCTTTAGTCATGCTTCTGTTTTTTAACTCTTCCACACCTAGTAACCCTCGCTCTTTAGTCATGCTTCTGTTTTTTAACTCTTCCACACCTAGTAACCCTCGCTCTTTAGTCATGCTTCTGTTTTTTAACTCTTCCACACCTAGTAACCCTCGCTCTTTAGTCATGCTTCTGTTTTTTAACTCTTCCACACCTAGTAACCCTCGCTCTTTAGTCATGCTTCTGTTTTTTAACTCTTCCACACCTAGTAACCCTCGCTCTTTAGTCATGCTTCTGTTTTTAACTCTTCCACACCTAGTAACCCTCGCTCTTTAGTCATGCTTCTGTTTTTTTAACTCTTCCACACCTAGTAACCCTCGCTCTTTAGTCATGCTTCCTGTTTTTAACTCTTCCACACCTAGTAACCCTCGCTCTTTAGTCATGCTTCTGTTTTTAACTCTTCCACACCTAGTAACCCTCGCTCTTTAGTCATGCTTCTTTTAACTCTTCCACACCTAGTAACCCTCGCTCTTTAGTCATGCTTCTGTTTTTAACTCTTCCACACCTAGTAACCCTCGCTCTTTAGTCATGCTTCTGTTTTTTAACTCTTCCACACCTAGTAACCCTCGCTCTTTAGTCATGCTTCTGTTTTTAACTCTTCCACACCTAGTAACCCTCGCTCTTTAGTCATGCTTCTGTTTTTTAACTCTTCCACACCTAA
>JBBBDQ010013072.1:0-17983 GCA_037127315.1 Ascarosepion bandense
CCTATTAACCCTCGCTCTTTAGTCATACTTCTGTTTTTTAACTCTTCCACACCTAGTAACCCTCGCTCTTTAGTCATGCTTCTGTTTTTAACTCTTCACACCTAGTAACCCTCGCTCTTTAGTCATGCTTCTGTTTTTAACTCTTCCACACCTAGTAACCCTCGCTCTTTAGTCATGCTTCTGTTTTTTAACTCTTCCACACCTAGTAACCCTCGCTCTTTAGTCATGCTTCTGTTTTTAACTCTTCACACCTAGTAACCCTCGCTCTTTAGTCATGCTTCTGTTTTAACTCTTCCACACCTAGTAACCCTCGCTCTTTAGTCATGCTTCTGTTTTTTAACTCCTCCACTAGTAACCCTCGCTCTTTAGTCATGCTTCTGTTTTTTAACTCTTCCACACCTAGTAACCCTCGCTCTTTAGTCATGCTTCTGTTTTTAACTCTTCCACACCTAGTAACCCTCGCTCTTTAGTCATGCTTCTGTTTTTAACTCTTCCACACCTAGTAACCCTCGCGCTCTTTAGTCATGCTTCTGTTTTTTAACTCTTCCCACACCTAGTAACCCTCGCTCTTTAGTCATACTTCTGTTTTTAACTCTTCCACACCTAGTAACCCTCGCTCTTTAGTCATGCTTCTGTTTTTAACTCTTCCACACCTAGTAACCTCGCTCTTTAGTCATGCTTCTGTTTTTAACTCTTCCACACCTAGTAACCCTCGCTCTTTAGTCATGCTTCTGTTTTTTAACTCTTCCCACCTAGTAACCCTCAACTCTTTAGTCATGCTTCTGTTTTTTAACTCTTCCACACCTAGTAACCCTCGCTCTTTAGTCATGCTTCTGTTTCTGCTCTTCCACACCTAGTAACCCTCGCTCTTTAGTCATGCTTCTGTTTTTTAACTCTGCTTCCACACTAGTAACCCTCGCTCTTTAGTCATGCTTCTGTTTTTAACTCTTCCACACCTAGTAACCCTCGCTCTTTAGTCATGCTTCTGTTTTTAACTCTTCCACACCTAGTAACCCTCGCTCTTTAGTCATGCTTCTGTTTTTTTTAACTCTTCCACACCTAGTAACCCTCGCTCTTTAGTCATGCTTCTGTTTTTAACTCTTCCACACCTAGTAACCCTCGCTCTTTAGTCGTAACTGTTTAACTCTTCCACACCTAGTAACCCTCGCTCTTTAGTCATGCTTCTGTTTTTTAACTCTTCCACACCTAGTAACCCTCGCTCTTTAGTCATGCTTCTGTTTTTAACTCTTCCACACCTAGTAACCCTCGCTCTTAGTCTGTGCTTCTGTTTTTAACTCTTCCACACCTAGTAACCCTCGCTCTTTAGTCATGCTTCTGTTTTTAACTCTTCCACACCTAGTAACCCTCGCTCTTTAGTCATGCTTCTGTTTTTAACTCTTCCACACCTAGTAACCCTCGCTCTTTAGTCATGCTTCTGTTTTTAACTCTTCCACACCTAGTAACCCTCGCTCTTTAGTCATGCTTCTGTTTTTTAACTCTTCCACACCTAGTAACCCTCGCTCTTTAGTCATGCTTCTGTTTTTTAACTCCTCCACACCTAGTAACCCTCGCTCTTCAGTGATGCTTCTGTTTTTAACTCTTCCACACCTAGTAACCCTCGCTCTTTAGTCCTTGCTTCTGTTTTTAACTCTTCCACACCTAGTAACCCTCGCTCTTTAGTCATGCTTCTATTTTTTAACTCTTCCACACCTAGTAACCCTCGCTCTTTAGTCATGCTTCTGTTTTTAACTCTTCCACACCTAGTAACCCTCGCTCTTTAGTCATGCTTCTGTTTTTAACTCCTCCACACCTAGTAACCCTCGCTCTTTAGTGATGCTTCTGTTTTTAACTCTTCCACACCTAGTAACCCTCGCTCTTTAGTCATGCTTCTGTTTTTTAACTCTTCCCACCTAGTAACCCTCGCTCTTTAGTCATGCTTCTGTTTTTTAACTCCTCCACACCTAGTAACCCTCGCTCTTTAGTCATGCTTCTGTTTTTAACTCTTCCACACCTAGTAACCCTCGCTCTTTAGTCATGCTTCTGTTTTTAACTCTTCCACACCTAGTAACCCTCGCTCTTTAGTCATGCTTCTGTTTTTGTAACTCCTCCACACCTAGTAACCCTCGCTCTTTAGTGATGCTTCTGTTTTTAACTCTTCCACACCTAGTAACCCTCGCTCTTAGTCATGCTTCTGTTTTTTAACTCTTCCGCACCTAGTAACCCTCGCTCTTTAGTGATGCTTCTGTTTTTAACTCTTCCACACCTAGTAACCCTCGCTCTTTAGTCATGCTTCTGTTTAACTCCTCCACTAGTAACCCTCGCTCTGTAGTGATGCTTCTGTTTTTAACTCTTCCACACCTAGTAACCCTCGCTCTTTAGTCATGCTTCTGTTTTTTAACTCTTCCACACCTAGTAACCCTCGCTCTTTAGTCATGCTTCTGTTTTTTAACTCCTCCACACCTAGTAACCCTCGCTCTTTAGTCATGCTTCTGTTTTTAACTCTTCCACACCTGTTAACCCTCGCTCTTTAGTCATGCTTCTGTTTTGCTCTTTTCCACACCTAGTAACCCTCGCTCTTTAGTCATGCTTCTGTTTTTAACTCCTCCACCTAGTAACCTCGCTCTTTAGTGATGCTTCTGTTTTTAACTCTTCCACACCTAGTAACCCTCGCTCTTTAGTCGTACTTCTGTTTTTAACTCGTACCCGCACCTAGTAACCCTCGCTCTTTAGTGATGCTTCTGTTTTTAACTCTTCCACACCTAGTAACCCTCTATCTTTAGTCATGCTTCTGTTTTTAACTCCTCCACACCTAGTAACCCTCGCTCTTTATTGATGCTTCTGTTTTTAACTCTTCCACACCTAGTAACCCTCTGGCTCTTTAGTCATGCTTCTGTTTTTTAACTCTTCCACACCTAGCTAACCCTCGCTCTTTAGTCATGCTTCTGTTTAACTCCTCCCACCTAGTAACCCTCATCTTTAGTCATGCTTCTGTTTTTAACTCTTCCACACCTAGTAACCCTCGCTCTTCAGTCATGCTTCTGTTTTTAACTCTTCCACACCTAGTAACCCTCGCTCTTTAGTCATGCTTCTGTTTTTAACTCCTCCACACCTAGTAACCCTCGCTCTTTAGTGATGCTTCTGTTTTTAACTCTTCCACACCTAGTAACCTCGCTCTTTAGTCGTACTTCTGTTTTTAACTCTTCCCACCTAGTAACCCTCGCTCTTTAGTCATGCTTCTGTTTTTTAACTCTTCATACCTAGTAACCCTCGCTCTTTAGTCATGCTTCTGTTTTTAACTCCTCCACACCTAGTAACCCTCGCTCTTTTTAGTGCTTCTGTTTTTAACTCTTCCACCCTAGTAACCCTCGCTCTTTAGTCATGCTTCTGTTTTTAACTCTTCCACACCTAGTAACCCTCGCTCTTTAGTCATGCTTCTGTTTCCAACTCTTCCACACCTAGTAACCCTCGCTCTTTAGTCATGCTTCTGTTTTTTAACTCTTCCACACTAGTAACCCTCGCTCTTCGATGTCTGCTTCTGTTTTTTAACTCTTCCACACCTAGTAACCCTCGCTCTTTAGTCATGCTTCTGTTTTTAACTCTTCCACACCTAGTAACCCTCACTCTTTAGTCATGCTTCTGTTTTTAACTCCTCCACACCTAGTAACCCTAAACTCTTTAGTCATGCTTCTGTTTTTTAACTCTTCCACACCTAGTAACCCTCGCTCTTTAGTCATGCTTCTGTTTTAACTCTTCCACACCTAGTAACCCTCGCTCTTTAGTCATGCTCTGTTTTTTAACTCTTCCACACCTAGTAACCCTCGCTCTTTAGTCATGCTTCTGTTTTTTAACTCTTCCACACCTAGTAACCCTCGCTCTTTAGTCATGCTTCTGTTTTTAACTCTTCCACACCTAGTAACCCTCGCTCTTTAGTCATGCTTCTGTTTTAACTCTTCCACACCTAGTAACCCTCGCTCTTTAGTCATGGCTTCTGTTTTTAACTCTTCCACACCTAGTAACCCTCGCTCTTTAGTCATGCTTCTGTTTTTAACTCTTCCACACCTAGTAACCCTCGCTCTTTAGTCATGCTTCTGTTTTTTAACTCTTCCACACCTAGTAACCCTCATCTTTAATGCTTCTGTTTTTAACTCTTCCACACCTAGTAACCCTCGCTCTTTAGTCATGCTTCTGTTTTTTTAACTCTTCCACACCTAGTAACCCTCGCTCTTTAGTCATGCTTCTGTTTTAACTCTTCCACACCTAGTAACCCTCGCTCTTTAGTCATGCTTCTGTTTTTAACTCTTCCACACCTAGTAACCCTCGCTCTTTGAATGTTCTTCTGTTTTTTAACTCTTCCACACCTAGTAGCCCTCGCTCTTTAGTCATGCTTCTGTTTTTGCTCTTCCACACCTAGTAACCCTCGCTCTTTAGTCATGCTTCTGTTTTTAACTCTTCCACACCTAGTAACCCTCGCTCTTTAGTCATATTCTGTTTTTAACTCTTCCACACCTAGTAACCCTCGCTCTTTAGTCATGCTTCTGTTTTTTAACTCCTCCACACTAGTAACCCTCGCTCTTTAGTCATGCTTCTGTTTTTTAACTCTTCCACTAGTAACCCTCGCTCTTTAGTCATGCTTCTGTTTTTAACTCTTCCACTAGTAACCCTCGCTCTTTAGTCATGCTTCTGTTTTAACTCTTCCACACCTAGTAACCCTCGCTCTTTAGTCATGCTTCTGTTTTTTAACTCCTCCACACCTAGTAACCCTCGCTCTTTAGTCATGCTTCTGTTTTTTAACTCTTCCACACCTAACCCTCGCTCTTTAGTCATGCTTCTGTTTTTAACTCTTCCACACCTAGTAACCCTCGCTCTTTAGTCATAGCTGTTTTTAACTCTTCCACTAAGTAACCCTCGCTCTTTAGTCATGCTTCTGTTTGCTCTTACACCTAGTAACCCTCGCTCTTTAGTCATGCTTCTGTTTTTAACTCCTCCACACCTAGTAACCCTCGCTCTTTAGTCATGCTTCTGTTTTTTAACTCTTCCACACCTAGTAACCCTCGCTCTTTAGTCATGCTTCTGTTTTTACTCTTCCACACCTAGTAACCCTCGCTCCTTTAGTCCATTGCTTCTGTTTTAACTCTTCCACACCTAGTAACCCTCGCTCTTTAGTCATGCTTCTGTTTTTTAACTCCTCCACACCTAGTAACCCTCGCTCTTTAGTCATGCTTCTGTTTTTTAACTCTTCCGCACCTAGTAACCCTCGCTCTTTAGTCATGCTTCTGTTTTTTTAACTCTTCCACACCTAGTAACCCTCGCTCTTTAGTCGCCTTCTGTTTTTTAACTCTTCCACACCTAATAACCCTCGCTCTTTAGTCATAGCTTCTGTTTTTTAACTCTTCCACACCTAGTAACCCTCGCTCTTTAGTCATGCTTCTGTTTTTCACTCTTTACACCTAGTAACCCTCGCTCTTCAGTCATGCTTCTGTTTTTTAACTCTTCCACACACCTAGTAACCCTCGCTCTTTAGTCATGCTTCTGTTTTAACTCTTCCACACCCTAGTAACCCTCGCTCTTTAGTCATGCTTCTGTTTAACTCTTCCACACCTAGTAACCCTCGCTCTTTAGTCATGCTTCTGTTTTTAACTCTTCCACACCTAGTAACCCTCGCTCTTTAGTCATGCTTCTGTTTTTAACTCTTCCACACCTAGTAACCCTCGCTCTTTAGTCATGCTTCCTGTTTTAACTCTTCCCACCTAGTAACCCTCGCTCTTTAGTCATGCTTCTGTTTTTAACTCTTCCACACCTAATAACCCTCGCTCTTTAGTCATGCTTCTGTTTTTTAACTCCTCCACACCTAGTAACCCTCGCTCTTTAGTCATGCTTCTGTTTTTTAACTCTTCCACATCTAGTAACCCTCGCTCTTTAGTCATGCTTCTGTTTTTAACTCTTCCACACCTAGTAACCCTCGCTCTTTAGTCATGCTTCTGTATTTTCGCTCTTCCACTGGTAACCCTCGCTCTTTAGTCATGCTTCTGTTTTTTAACTCTTCCACACCTAGTAACCCTCGCTCTTTAGTCATGCTTCTGTTTTTCTAACTCTTCCCACCTAGTAACCCTCGCTCTTTAGTCATGCTTCTGTTTTTAACTCTTCCACACCTAATAACCCTCGCTCTTTAGTCATGCTTCTGTTTTTTTTAACTCTTCCACACCTAGTAACCCCTCGCTCTTTAGTCATGCTTCTGTTTTTTAACTCTTCCACACCTAGTAACCCTCGCTCTTTAGTCATGCTTCTGTTTTTAACTCTTCCACACCTAGTAACCTCAACTCTTTAGTCATGCTTCTGTTTTTAACTCTTCCCACCTAGTAACCCTCGCTCTTGAGTAATACTTCTGTTTTTAACTCTTCCACACCTAACCCTCGCTCTTTAGTCATGCTTCTGTTTTAACTCTTCCACCTAGTAACCCTCAACTCTTTAGTCATGCTTCTGTTTAACTCTTCCACACCTAGTAACCTCGCTCTTTAGTCATGCTTCTGTTTTTTAACTCTTCCACACCTAGTAACCCTCGCTCTTTAGTCATACTTCTGTTTTTAACTCTTCCACACCTAGTAACCTCGCTCTTTAGTCATGCTTCTGTTTTTTAACTCTTCACACCTAGTAACCCTCGCTCTTTAGTCATGCTTCTGTTTGCTCTTCCACACCTAGTAACCTCAACTCCCTTTGGTCATGCTTCTGTTTTTAACTCTTCCACACCTAGTAACCCTCGCTCTTTAGTCATGCTTCTGTTTCAACTCTTCCCACCTAGTAACCCTCGCTCTTTAGTCATGCTTCTGTTTTTTAACTCTTCCACTGTGCTCTCGCTCTTTAGTCATGCTTCTGTTTTTAACTCTCTCTTCCACACCTAGTAACCCTCGCTCTTTAGTCATGCTTCTGTTTTTAACTCTTCCACACCTAGTAACCCTCGCTCTTTAGTCATGCTTCTGTTTTTTAACTCTTCCACCTAGTAACCCTCGCTCTTTAGTCATGCTTCTGTTTTTAACTCTTCCACACCTAGTAACCCTCGCTCTTTAGTCATGCTTCTGTTTTTAACTCTTCTTCCACACCTAGTAACCCTCGCTCTTTAGTCATGCTTCTGTTTTTACTAACTCTTCCACACCTAGTAACCCTCGCTCTTTAGTCATGCTTCTGTTTTTTAACTCTTACACCTAGTAACCCTCGCTCTTTAGTCATGCTTCTGTTTTTAACTCTTCCACACCTAGTAACCCTCGCTCTTTAGTCATGCTTCTGTTTTTTAACTCTTCCACACCTAGTAACCCTCGCTCTTTAGTCATGCTTCTGTTTTTAACTCTTCCACACCCTGAAAAACGCCCTCGCTCTTTAGTCATGCTTCTGTTTTTTAACTCTTCCACACCTAGTAACCCTCGCTCTTTAGTCATGCTTCTGTTTAACTCTTCCACACCTAGTAACCCTCGCTCTTTAGTCATGCTTCTGTTTTTTAACTCTTCCACACCTAGTAACCCTCGCTCTTTAGTCATGCTTCTGTTTTTAACTCTTCCACACCTAGTAACCCTCGCTCTTTAGTCATGCTTCTGTTTTGCTCTTCCACACCTGGTAACCCTCGCTCTTTAGTCGTGCTTCTGTTTTTTAACTCTTCCACACCTAGTAACCCTCGCTCTTTAGTCATGCTTCTGTTTTTTAACTCTTCCACACCTAGTAACCTCGCTCTTTAGTCATGCTTCTGTTTTAATATTACTTTCAGTATATAAACTCTTTAGTCATGCTTCTGTTTTTTAACTCTTCACCTAGTAACCCTCGCTCTTTAGTCATGCTTCTGTTTTTTAACTCTTCCACACCTAGTAACCCTCGCTCTTTAGTCATGCTTCTGTTTTAACTCTTCCACACCTAGTAACCTCACTCTCTTTAGTCATGCTTCTTGTTTTTTAACTCTTCCACTAGTAACCCTCGCTCTTTAGTCATGCTTCTGTTTTTAACTCTTCCACACCTAGTAACCCTCGCTCTTTAGTCATGCTTCTGTTTTTTAACTCTTCCACACCTAGTAACCCTCGCTCTTTAGTCATGCTTCTGTTTTTTAACTCTTCCGCCTAGTAACCCTCGCTCTTTAGTCATGCTTCTGTTTTGCTCTTCCACACCTAACCCTCGCTCTTTAGTCATGCTTCTGTTTTTAACTCACCCACACCTAGTAACCCTCGCTCTTTGATCATGCTTCTGTTTTTTAACTCCTCACACCCCTAGTAACCCTCGCTCTTTAGTCATGCTTCTGTTTTTTAACTCTTCCACACCTAGTAACCCTCGCTCTTTAGTCATGCTTCTGTTTTTAACTCTTCCACACCTAGTAACACTCGCTCTTTAGTCATGCTTCTGTTTTTTAACTCTTCCACACCTAGTAACCCTCGCTCTTTAGTCATGCTTCTGTTTTTAACTCTTCCACACCTAGTAACCCTCGCTCTTTAGTCATGCTTCTGTTTTTTAACTCCTCCACACCTAGTAACCCTCGCTCTTCGTCATGCTTCTGTTTTTCATCTCTTCCACACCTAGTAACCTCGCTCTTTAGTCATGCTTCTGTTTTTAACTCTTCCACTAGTAACCCTCGCTCTTTAGTCTGCTTCTGTTTTTAACTCCTCCACACCTAGTAACCCTCGCTCTTTAGTCATGCTTCTGTTTTTAACTCTTCCCTAAAGCAACCTCAGCTCTTTAGTCATGCTTCTGTTTAACTCCTCCACACCTATTAACCCTCGCTCTTTAGTCATGCTTCTCTTTTAACTCTTCCCTTTCCTAGTAACCCTCGCTCTTTAGTCATGCTTCTGTTTTTAACTCTTCCACACCTAGTAACCTCGCTCTTTACAATCATGCTTCTGTTTTTTTTAACTCTTCCGCATAAGTAACCTCGCTCTTTAGTCATGCTTCTGTTTTTTAACTCTTCCACACCTAAGTAACCCTCGCTCTTTAGTGATGCTTCTGTTTTTAACTCTTCCACACTAGTAACTCCTCGCTCTTTAGTCATGCTTCTGTTTTTTAACTCTTCCACACCTAGTAACCCTCGCTCTTTAGTCATGCTTCTGTTTTTAACTCCTCCACACCTAGTAACCCTCGCTCTTTAGTCATGCTTCTGTTTTTAACTCTTCCACCTAATAACCCTCAACTCTTTAGTCATGCTTCTGTTTTTAACTCTTCCACACCTAGTAACCCTCGCTCTTTAGTCATGCTTCTGTTTTTTAACTCTTCCACACCTAATGACCCTCGCTCTTTAGTGATGCTTTACTGTTTTTAACTCTTCCACACCTAGTAACCCTCGCTCTTTAGTCATGCTTCTGTTTTTAACTCTTCCACCTAGTAACCCTCATCTTTAGTGATGCTTCTGTTTTAACTTTCTTCCCTTTTCGTAACCCTCCGCTCTTTAGTCATGCTTCTGTTTTTTAACTCTTCCACACCTAGTAACCCTCGCTCTTTAGTGATGCTTCTGTTTTTAACTTTCTCTTCCACACCTAGTAACCCTCGCTCTTTAGTCATGCTTTTGTTTAACTCTTCCACACCTAGTAACCCTCGCTCTTTAGTGATGCTTCTGTTTTTAACTCACTACACCTAGTAACCCTCGCTCTTTAGTCATGCTTCTGTTTTTTAACTCTTCACACACCTAGTAACCCTCACTCTTTAGTCATGCTTCTGTTTTTAACTCTTCCACACCTAGTAACCCTCGCTCTTTAGTCATGCTTCTGTTTTTTAACTCTTCCACACCTAGTAACCCTCGCTCTTTAGTGATGCTTCTGTTTTTAACTCTTCCACTGGCTAACCCTCGCTCTTTAGTCATGCTTCTGTTTTTTAACTCTTCCACACCTAGTAACCCTCGCTCTTTAGTCATGCTTCTGTTTTTAACTCTTCCACACCTAGTAACCCTCGCTCTTGTAGTGATGCTTCTGTTTTTAACTCTTCCACACCTAGTAACCCTCGCTCTTTAGTCATGCTTCTGTTTTTTAACTCTTCCACACCTGGTAACCCTCGCTCTTTAGTCATGCTTCTGTTTTTAACTCTTCCACACCTAGTAACCCTCGCTCCTTTAGTGATGCTTCTGTTTTTAACTCTTCCACACCTGGTAACCCTCGCTCTTTAGTCATGCTTCTGTTTTTTAACTCTTCCACACCTAGTAACCCTCGCTCTTTAGTGATGCTTCTGTTTTTAACTCTTCCACACCTAGTAACCCTCGCTCTTTAGTCATACTTCTGTTTTAACTCTTCCACACCTAGTAACCCTCGCTCTTTAGTCATGCTTCTGTTTTTAACTCTTCCCCACCTAGTAACCCTCGCTCTTTAGTCATGCTTCTGTTTTTCGGCGCTCTTCCACACCTAGTAACCCTCGCTCTTTAGTCCATGCTTCTGTTTTTTAACTCTTCCACACCTAGTAACCCTCGCTCTTTAGTCATGCTTCTGTTTTAACTCTTCCACACCTAGTAACCCTCGCTCTTTAGTCATGCTTCCTGTTTAACTCTCTTCCACTAGTAACCCTCGCTCTTTAGTCATTGCTTCTGTTTTTAACTCTTCCACACCTGTAACCCTCGCTCTTTAGTCATCGCTTCTCATTTTTAACTCTTCCACACCTAGTAACCCTCGCTCTTTAGTCGCTTCTGTTTTTTAACTCTTCCACCTAGTAACCCTCGTAACTCTTTAGTCATGCTTCTGTTTTTTAACTCTTCCACTAGTAACCCTCATCTTTTAAATTAAACACTTCTCTTTTGGCTCTTCACACCTAGTAACCTCGCTCTTAGTCATGCTTCTGTTTTTTTAACTCTTCCACACCCCTAGCCGCCCTCACTCTTTAGTCATGCTTCTGTTTTTTTAACTCTTCCCCACCTAGTAACCCTCGCTCTTCAGTCGTACTTCTGTTTTTTAACTCTTCCACCTAGTAACCCTCGCTCTTTAGTAATGCTTCTGTTTTTTTTAACTCTTCACACCCTAGTAACCCTCGCTCTTTAGTCATGCTTCTGTTTTACTCTTCCACCACCTATTAACCCTCGCTCTTTAGTCATGCTTCTGTTTTTTAACTCTTCCCCCTTTCAACCTCGCTCTTTTGGTCACTGCTTCTGTTTTTTAACTCTTCCGCACCTAGTAACCCTCGCTCTTTAGTCATGCTTCTGTTTTTAACTCTTCCACACCTAGTAACCCTCGCTCTTTAGTCATGCTTCTGTTTTTAACTCTTCCACACCTAGCTTAACCCTCACTCTTTTAGTCATGCTTCTGTTTTGTCTTCCACCTGGTAACCCTCTGCTCTTTAGTCTGTCCTTCTTTATTTTCTCCTTCACTAAATAACCCTCGCTCTTTGCATCGTCTTCTGTTTTTTTAACTCTTTCACTATTAACCCTCGCTCTTTAGTCATGCTTCTGTTTTTAACTCTTCCACACCTAGTAACCCTGCTCTTTAGTCATGCTTCTGTTTTAACTCTTCCCCCGCACCTAGTAACCCTCATCGCTCTTTAGTCATGCTTCTGTTTTTTAACTCTTCCACACCTAAACCTCGCTCTTTAGTAATGCTTCTGTTTTTGCTCTTCCACACCTAGTAACCCTCGCTCTTTAGTCATGCTTCTGTTTTTAACTCTTCCACCTAGTAACCCTCATAACTCTTTAGTCATGCTTCTGTTTTAACTCTTCCACACCTAGTAACCCTCGCTCTTTAGTCATGCTTCTGTTTTTTAACTCTTCCACACCTAGTAACCCTCGCTCTTTAGTCATGCTTCTGTTTTTTAACTCTTCCACACCTAGTAACCCTCGCTCTTTAGTCATGCTTCTGTTTTTTAACTCTTCCACACCTAGTAACCCTCGCTCTTTGTCATGTGCTTCTGTTTTTAACTCTTCCACACCTAGCCTTCCCTCGCTCTTTAGTCATGCTTCTGTTTTTAACTCTTCCACACCCTAGTAACCCTCGCTCTTTAGTCGCCTTTGTTTTCTCTTTACACCTAGTAACCCTAGCTCTTTAGTCATGCTTCTGTTTTTAACTCTTCCACACCTAGTAACCCTCGCTCTTTAGTCATGCTTCTGTTTTAACTCTTCCACACCTAGTAACCCTCGCTCTTTAGTCATGCTTCTGTTTTTAACTCTTCACACCTAGTAACCCTCGCTCTTTAGTCATGCTTCTGTTTTAACTCTTCTTTACCTAGTAACCCTCGCTCTTTAGTCATGCTTCTGTTTTTTTTTTTTTAACTCTTCCACACCTAGTAACCTCGCTCTTTAGTCATGCTTCTTCATTTTCGCTCCTCCACACCTAGTAACCCTCGCTCTTTAGTCATGCTTCTGTTTTTTAACTCTTCCACACCTAGTAACCCTCGCTCTTTAGTCATGCTTCTGTTTTTAACTCTTCCACACCTAGTAACCCTCGCTCTTTAGTCATGCTTCTGTTTTTTAACTCTTCCGCACCTAGTAACCCTCGCTCTTTAGTCATGCTTCCTGTTTTTAACTCTTCCACACCTAGTAACCCTCGCTCTTTAGTCATGCTTCTGTTTTAACTCTTCCACACCTAGTAACCCTCGCTCTTGAGTCATGCTTCTGTTTTTAACTCTTCCACACCTAGTAACCCTCGCTCTTTAGTCATGCTTCTATTTTTAACTCTTCCACACCTAGTAACCCTCGCTCTTTAGTCATGCTTCTGTTTTTTGCTCTTCCACACCTAGTAACCTCGCTCTTTAGTCATGCTTCTGTTTTTAACCCTCCACACCTAGTAACCCCTCGCTCTTCTGGTCTTCTTCCTGTTTTTTAACTCTTCCACACCTAGTAACCTACGCTCTTTAGTCATGCTTCTGTTTTGCTCTTCCACACCTAGTAACCCTCAACTCTTTAGTCATGCTTCTGTTTTTTAACTCTTCCACACCTAGTAACCCTCGCTCTTTAGTCATGCTTCTGTTTTTAACTCCTCCACACCTAGTAACCTCACTCTTCCAGTCATGCTTCTGTTTTTCTAACTCTTCCACTAGTAACCCTCGCTCTTTAGTGTTGCTTCTTGTTTTTAACTCTTCCACACCTAGTAACCCTCGCTCTTTAGTCATGCTTCTGTTTTTAACTCTTCCACACCTAGTAACCCTCGCTCTTTAGTCATGCTTCTGTTTTTTAACTCTTCCACACCTAGTAACCCTCGCTCTTTAGTCGCTTCTGTTTTTTAACTCTTCCACACCTAGTAACCCTCGCTCTTTAGTCGTGTCTTCTGTTTTAACTCTTCCACACCTAGTAACCCTCGCTCTTTAGTCATGCTTCTGTTTTTTAACTCTTCCACACCTAGTAACCTCAGCTCTTTAGTCATGCTTCTGTTTTTAACTCCTCCACCTAGTAACCCTCGCTCTTTAGTCATGCTTCTGTTTTTTAACTCTTCCACACCTGGCCAACGCCCTCATCTTTAGTCATGCTTCTGTTTAACTCTTCCACACTAGTAACCTCACTCTTTAGTCATGCTTCTGTTTTTTAACTCCTCCACCTATTGCCCCTCGCTCTTTAGTCATGCTTCTGTTTTTTTAACTCTTCCCACACTAGTAACCCTCGCTCTTTAGTCATGCTTCTGTTTTTTAACTCTTCACACCTAGTAACCCTCGCTCTTTAGTCATGCTTCTGTTTTTAACTCCTCCACACCTAGTAACCCTCGCTCTTTAGTCATGCTTCTGTTTTTAACTCCTCCACACCTAGTAACCCTCGCTCTTTAGTCATGCTTCTGTTTTTAACTCCTCCACACCTAGTAACCCTCGCTCTTTAGTATTGTGTTTTTAACTCCTCCACACCTAGTAACCCTCGCTCTTTAGTCATGCTTCTAACTTTAACTCCTCCACACCTAGTAACCCTCGCTCTTTAGTCATGCTTCTGTTTTTTAACTCTTCCACACCTAGTAACCCTCGCTCTTTAGTCATGTGTTTAACTCTTCCACACCTAGTAACCCTCGCTCTTTAGTCATGCTTCTGTTTTTAACTCTTCCACCTAGTAACCCTCGCTCTTTAGTCATGCTTCTGTTTTTAACTCCTCCACACCTAGTAACCCTCGCTCTTTAGTCATGCTTCTCTTTTAACTCCTCCACACCCTAGTAACCCTCGCTCTTTAGTCATGCTTCTGTTTTTAACTCCTCCACACCTAGTAACCCTCGCTCTTTAGTCATGCTTCTGTTTTTAACTCCTCCACACCTAGTAACCCTCGCTCTTTAGTCATGCTTCTGTTTTTAACTCCTCCACCTGTGCTTATAACTCTTTAGTCATGCTTCTGTTTTTGCTCCTCTTCCACACCTAGTAACCCTCGCTCTTTAGTCATGCTTCTGTTTTTAACTCTTCCACACCTAGTAACCCTCGCTCTTTAGTCATGCTTCTGTTTTTAACTCTTCCACCTAGTAACTTCTCAACTCTTTAGTCATGCTTCTGTTTTAACTCTTCCACACCTAGTAACCCTCGCTCTTTAGTCATGCTTCTGTTTTTAACTCTTCCACACCTAGTAACCCTCGCTCTTTAGTCATGCTTCTGTTTTTAACTCTTCCACACCTAGTAACCCTCGCTCTTTAGTCATGCTTCTGTTTTTAACTCTTCCACACCTAGTAACCCTCGCTCTTTAGTCATGTGCTGTTTTTAACTCTTCCACACCTAGTAACCCTCGCTCTTTAGTCGTACTTCTGTTTTTTAACTCTTCCACACCTGGTAACCCTCGCTCTTTAGTCCTTGCTTCTGTTTTTAACTCTTCCACACCTAGTAACCCTCGCTCTTTAGTCATGCTTCTGTTTTTAACTCTTCCACTAGCTAACCCTCGCTCTTTAGTCATGCTTCTGTTTTTTAACTCTTCCACACCTAGTAACCAACTCTTCGTCGCTACTTCTGTTTTTAACTCTTCCACACCTAGTAACCCTCGCTCTTTGATCATGCTTCTGTTTTTAACTCTTCCTAGTAACCCTCGCTCTTTAGTCATGCTTCTGTTTTTAACTCTTCCACACCTAGTAACCCTCGCTCTTTAGTCATGCTTCTGTTTTAACTCTTCCACACCTAGTAACCCTCGCTCTTTAGTCATGCTTCTGTTTTTAACTCTTCCACACCTAGTAACCCTCGCTCTTTAGTCATGCTTCTGTTTTTTTAACTCTTCCACTAATGTGCCCTCATCTTTAGTCATGCTTCTGTTTTTAACTCTTCCACACCTAGTAACCCTCGCTCTTTAGTCATGCTTCTGTTTTTTAACTCTTCCACTAGTAACCCTCGCTCTTTAGTCATGCTTCTGTTTAACTCTTCCACACCTAGTAACCCTCGCTCTTTAGTCGTGCTTCTGTTTTTAACTCCTTCCCTTGCCTAGTAACCCTCTAACTCCATGATGTTCTTCTGTTTTTAACTCTTCCACACCTAGTAACCCTCGCTCTTTAGTCATGCTTTGTTTTAACTCTTCCACACCTAGTAACCCTCGCTCAACTTTAGTCATGCTTCTGTTTTTAACTCTTCCACACCTAGTAACCCTCGCTCTTTAGTCATGCTTCTGTTTTTTAACTCTTCCACACCTAAGTAACCCTCGCTCTTTAGTCATACTTCTGTTTTTAACTCTTCCGCACCTGGTAACCTCACTCTTTTTAGTCATGCTTCTGTTTTTTAACTCTTCCACACCTAGTAACCCTCGCTCTTTAGTCATCATATATTTTAACTCTTCCCACCCTAGTAACCCTCACTCTTTAGTCATTCACTTTATTTTAACTCTTCCACACCTAGTAACCCTCGCTCTTTATTATTACTTCTGTTTTTAACTCTTCCACACCTAGTAACCTCGCTCTTTAGTCATGCTTCTGTTTTAACTCTTCCACACCTAGTAACCCTCGCTCTTTAGTCATGCTTCTGTTTTTTAACTCTTCCCCACTGTTAACCCTCGCTCTTTAGTCATGCTTCTGTTTTTAACTCTTCACACCTAGTAACCCTCGCTCTTTAGTCATGCTTCTGTTTTTAACTCTTCCACTGGTAACCTCGCTCTTAGTCATGCTTCTGTTTTTAACTCTTCCACACCTAGTAACCCTCGCTCTTTAGTCATGCTTCTGTTTTAACTCTTCCCCACACCTAGTAACCCTGCTCTTTAGTCATGCTTCTGTTTTTAACTCTTCCACTAGTAACCCTCTTTAGTAATGCTTCTGTTTTTTTAACTCTTCCACACCTAGTAACCCTCGCTCTTTAGTCACCTTCTGTTTTAACTCTCTTCCCACCCTAGTAACCCTCGCTCTTTAGTCATGCTTCTGTTTTTAACTCTTCCACACCCTAGTAACCCTCGCTCTTTAGTCATGCTTCTGTTTTTAACTCTTACACCTAGTAACCCTCGCTCTTAGTAATAGCTTCTGTTTTTTTTTAACTCTTCCACACCTAGTAACCCTCGCTCTTTAGTCATGCTTCTGTTTTTAACTCTTCCACACCTAGTAACCCTCGCTCTTTAGTCATGCTTCTGTTTTTAACTCTTCCATTTTCCTAGTAACCCTCGCTCTTTAGTCATGCTTCTGTTTTTAACTCTTCCACCTAGTAACCCTCGCTCTTTAGTCATGCTTCTGTTTCACTCTTACACCTAGTAACCCTCGCTCTTTAGTCATGCTTCTGTTTTTTAACTCTTTTTCAGCCTTCTCAACTCTTTAGTCATGCTTCTGTTTTTTAACTCTTTACCTAGTAACCCTCGCTCTTTAGTCATGCTTCTGTTTTTAACTCTTACACTAGTAACCCTCTGCTCTTTAGTCATGCTTCTGTTTTTTAACTCTTCCCCACCTAGTAACCCTCGCTCTTTAGTCATGCTTCTGTTTTGCTCTTCCACACCTAGTAACCCTCGCTCTTTAGTCATGCTTCTGTTTTTTAACTCTTCCACACCTAGTAACCCTCGCTCTTTAGTCATGCTTCTGTTTTTAACTCTTCCACTAGTAACCCTCGCTCTTTAGTCATGCTTCTGTTTTTAACTCTTCCACACCTAGTAACCCTCGCTCTTTAGTCATGCTTCTGTTTTTTTGCTCTTCCACACCTAACCCTCGCTCTTTAGTCATGCTTCTGTTTTTAACTCCTCCACACCTAGTAACCCTCGCTCTTTAGTCATGCTTCTGTTTTTAACTCTTCCACACCTAGTAACCCTCGCTCTTTAGTCATGCTTCTGTTTTTAACTCTTCCACACCTAGTAACCCTCTGCTCTTTTAGTCATGCTTCTGTTTTTCTAACTCTTCCACACCTAGTAACCCTCGCGCTCTTTAGTCATGCTTCTGTTTTAACTCTTCCACACCCTAGTAACCCTCGCTCTTTAGTCATGCTTCTGTTTTTAACTCTTCCACACCTAGTAACCCTCGCTCTTTAGTCATGCTTCTGCTGTTTTTTAACTCTTCCACACCTAGTAACCCTCGCTCTTTAGTCATGCTTCTGTTTTTAACTCTTCCACACCTAGTAACCCTCGCTCTTTAGTCATGCTTCTGTTTTTTAACTCTTCCACACCTAGTAACCCTCGCTCTTTAGTCATACTTCTGTTTTTAACTCCTCCACCCCTAGTAACCTCGCTCTTTAGTCATGCTTCTGTTTTTTAACTCTTCCACACCTAGTAACCCTCGCTCTTTAGTCATGCTTCTGTTTTTAACTCTTCCACACCTAGTAACCCTCGCTCTTTAGTCATGCTTCTGTTTTTTAACTCTTCCACACCTAGTAACCTCACTCTTTAGTCATGCTTGTCTTCCTCCTCCACACCTAGTAACCCTCGCTCTTTAGTCATGCTTCTGTTTTTTAACTCTTCCACACCTAGTAACCCTCGCTCTTTAGTCATGCTTCTGTTTTTCTGCTCTTCCACACCCTAGTAACCCTCGCTCTTTAGTCATGCTTCTGTTTTTAACTCTTCCACACCTAGTAACCCTCGCTCTTTAGTCATGCTTCTGTTTTTTAACTCTCACACCTAGTAACCCTCGCTCTTTGGTCATGCTTCTGTTTTTTAACTCTTCCACACCTAGTAACCCTCGCTCTTTAGTCATGCTTCTGTTTTTAACTCTTCCACACCTAGTAACTC